>BLSH010192566.1:2264422-2274501 GCA_018402905.1 Glandirana rugosa | reverse complement strand
AGGGGCGGGACAGTCACCCCGTACTCTCTAGATGACTAGGGACAGTGACCCTAGTCAATCTAGAGAGTACGGGTACAATCGGGTTGGGGGGGTGTCATTCTTGTGCGCAAAAGTGGCCGCGTTTACGGATGATGAGAATTCATTTCTGGGGTTTTTTTTTTTACTAGTAATGGCGGCGATCTGCGATTTTTAGCGGTAATGCGATATTGGGGGGGACATGTCGGAACATTTTGACACTTTTTTGGGACCAATGACATTTATACAGCGATCAGAAATTTAAATGTCCACAGATTACTGTATAAATGTCATTGGCAGTGAAGGGGTTAACCTGCAGGGGGAGAGCTAGGGGTTAAGTGTGTTCCCTGGGTGTGTTCTTACTGTGGGGGGGTTGGGCTAACATGGGCATGAGAGATCTAACTGATCCCAGTGACAGGGATCAGTAGATCTCTCATGCCCCACTGACAGGGCGGGGAACCGCCGTGTTTACATCGGCGGTTCCACGTTCTTTTCCCTGTAGCCGCTCATCGCTCCCCAGGAGTGCGGCGGGTGCGCGCACGCGCCCCCTGGTGGCCAAATGCGAATCACCGCTTATTTACGGCGATTCGCGCAGGGCTCCCCGACTGCCGCCGTGAAAACACGGCACGCGGTCGGGAACCGGTTAGAACAATAATCTGTCCCTCACAGGAGCACCAGGAACCTCTCCCTATAGAATGAGGAGATGATTTTAGAACAATAATCTGTCCCTCACAGGAGCAGCAGGAACCTCTCCCTATAGAATGAGGAGATGATTTTAGAACAATAATCTGTCCCTCACAGGAGCAGCAGGAACCTCTCCCTCTAGCAGTATGTGATGATTTTAGAACAATAATCAGCCCCTCACAGCACCAGTAGGAACCTCTCCCTCTAGCAGTAGGAATGATTTTAGAACAATAATTTGTCCCTCACTGGACCAGCAGGAACCTCTCCTTATAGACCTAGGAGATGATTTTAGAACAATAATCTGTCCCTCACAGCACCAGCAGGAACCTCTCCCTCTAGCAGTAGTTGATGATTTTAGAACAATAATCTGTCCCTCACAGCACCAGCAGGAACCTCTCCCTATAGAACTAGGAGATGATTTTAGAACAATAATATGTCCTTCACAGGAGCAGCAGGAACCTCTCCCTCTAGCAGTGTGTGATTATTTTAGAACAATAATCTGTCCCTCACACCAACAGCAGGAACCTCTCCCTACACCAGTATGATTTGATTTTAGAACAATAATCTGTCCTTCACAGGAGCAGCAGGAACCTCTCCCTATAACAGTAGGAGATGATTTTAGAACAATAATCTGTCCCTCACAGCACCAGCAGGAACCTCTACCTACACCAGTATGATATGATTTTAGAACAATAATCTGTCCCTCACAGGAGCAACAGGAACCTCTCCCTCTAGCAGTATGTGATGATTTTAGAACAATAATCTGTCCCTCACAGCACCAGCAGGAACCTCTCCCCATAGTACTAGGAGATGATTTTAGAACAATAATCTATCCCTCACAGGAGCAGCAGGAACCTCTCCCTCTAGCAGTGTGTGATGATTTTAGAACAATAATCTGTCCCTCACACCAACAGCAGGAAACTCTCCCTACACCAGTATAATTTGATTTTAGAACAATAATCTGCCCCTCACAGGAGCTGCAGGAACCTCTTCCTCTAGCAGTATGTGATGATTTTAGAACAATAATCTGTCCCTCACAGCACAAGCAGGAACCTCTCCCTCTAGCAGTAGGAATGATTTTAAAACAATAATCATACAAAACAAGTAAAATTTGGTCCTGGGACTTTAAATGAGACATGCCACATACAAACAAAAGTAGAAGCGTATAAAAATGATTATTTTATTCGCATACTGTATAAAGATTGACATAATAATAAACATAATCATTTGCAGAAATCTGGCCATCAAGGGCCCTGAGAAGAGCTGACATAACACAATATTAGTAGAATAAAATTATCATGAATTCAAAAAGCACATAAGAATGATGTAAAAAATATATACATGAGCAGATGCATGACAATTGATGTAGAAGTCAGATGGTATACACATTGATGTAACTCTATGCATTTCGTGGCTTATAGCCACTCGTCAGGAGTGCAATGCTATGAATTATCGTGGCTGTAAGTATAAATAAGATGAGTTAATCAGACTCATAAGGAATACAAAATAAGTACACCCATGGATAGGGGGAGTTTCTCCTACTTACATGTCAGCTCAAAAAATTGGTCTAGCTTGAGTGGAAGAGAGGGGAGAGCCATATCAGGGTCTGACCCCCAATTTGTCTCCCTTGTGATATTGGTTTTCTCTACCTTTTTTTTTTTTTTTTTTATCCACCATTCTCCATCTTTGGTGGTCAGCATGGACACTCTCCTGCTACTTTAACTGACATTACCTACTCCTATACACTTGTGCATGTGCCACCTGTGTGTGTGCATATGTATGTATATACATATATACATATTTATTATATAGTATATTTGTTATATTTTTTACAATTTTAGAATAGACTGGGATTGATGTGTCGTTCCATGTCTCCCTCCTTGGTATGGAATACTCATTTCACCATGGTTTCCACCCTGTGCTGTTTCCCTTGGTTGGGACGGGATCATCCTTGCCTCAGCCCCGGTTCAGATCCTGATATGGCTTTCCCCTCTCTTCCTCTCAAGCTAGACCAATTTTTTGAGCTGACATGTAAGTAGGAGAAACTCCCCCTATCCATGGGTGTACTTAGTTTGTATTCCTTATGAGTCTGATTAACTCATCTTATTTATACTTACAGCCACGATAATTCATAGCATTGCACTCCTAACGAGTGGCTATAAGCCACAAAATGCATAGAGTTACATCAATGCATATACCATCTGACTTCTACATCAATTATCATGCATCTGCTCATGTATATATTTTTTACATAATTCTTATGTGTTTTTTGAATTCATGATAATTTTATTCTACTTATATTGTGTTATGTCAGCTCTTCTCAGGGCCCTTGATGGCCAGATCTCTGCAAATGATTATGTTTATCATTATGTTAATCTTTATAGTATGTGAATAAAATAATAATTTTATACGCTTGTACTTTTGCTTGTATGTGGCATGTCTCATTTAAAGTCCCAGGACCAAATTTTCCTTGTTTGTATGTAAATTTACGGATGGAGGCATGTTGCAGTGGGTGCGACAGATCACAATTTCCTCTTTCTCATTAAAACAATAATCTGTCCCTCGCTGGACCAGCAGGAACCTCTCCCTATAGAACTAGGAGATGATTTTAGAACAATAATCTGTCCCTCACAGCACCAGCAGGAACCTCTCCCTATAGAATTAGGAGATGATTTTAGAACAATAATCTGTCCCTCACAGCACCAGCAGGAACCTCTCCCTATAGAACTAGGAGATGATTTTAGAACAATAATCTGTCCCTCACAGGAGCAGCAGGAACCTCTCCCTCTAGCAGTGTGTGATGATTTTAGAACAATATTCTGTCCCTCAGACCAACAGCAGGAACCTCTCCCTATAGAACTAGTGGATGATTTTAGAACAATAAACTGTCCCTCACAGGAGCAGCAGAAACCTCTCCCTCTAGCAGTATGTGATGATTTTAGAACAATAATCTGTCCCTCACAGCACCAGCAGGAACCTGCCCCTATAGAACTAGGAGATGATTTTAGAACAATAATCTGTCCCTCACAGCACCAGCAGGAACCTCTACCTACACCAGTATGATATGATTTTAGAACAATAATCTGTCCCTCGCAGGAGCAGCAGGAACCTCTCCCTCTAGCAGTATGTGATGATTTTAGAACAATAATCTGTCCCTCACACCAACAGCAGGAACCTCTCTCTACACCAGTATGATATGATTTTAGAACAATAATCTGTCCCTCACAGGAGCAGCAGGAACCCCTCCCTCTAGCAGTATATGATGATTTTAGAACAATAATCTGTCCCTCACAGCACCAGCACAAACCTCTCCCTATAGAACTAGGAGATGATTTTAGAACATTAATCTGTCCCTCACAACCCCAGCAGGAACCTCTACCTATAACAATATGATATGATTTTAGAACAATAATCTGTCCCTCACAGGAGCAGCAGGAACCTCTCCCTCTAGCAGTATGTGATGATTTTAGAACAATAATCTGCCCCTCACAGCACCAGCAGGAACCTCTCCCTATAGCATTAGGAATGATTTTAGAACAATAATCTGTCCCTCAGAGCACCAGCAGGAACCTCTCCCTATAGAACTGGGAAATGATTTTAGAACAATAATCTGCCCCTCATAGCACCAGCAGGAACCTCTCCCTCTAGAACTAGGAGATGATTTTAGAACAATAATCTGTCCCTCACAAGAGCAGCAGGAACCTCTCCTTCTAGCAGTGTGTGATGATTTTAGAACAATAATATGTCCCTAACACTAACAGCAGGGACCTCTCCCTATGGAACTAGGAGAGGATTTAAGAACAATAATCTGTCCCTCACAGTACCAGCAGGAACCTCTCTCTATAGAACTAGGAGATGATTTTAGAACAATAATCTGTCCCTCACACCAACAACAGGAACCTCTCCCTACACCAGTATGATATGATTTTAGAACAATAATCTGCCCCTCACACCAACAGCAGGACCCTCTCCCTACACCAGTATGATATGGTTTTAGAAAAATAATCTGTCCCTCACAGGAGCAGCAGGAACCTCTCCCTCTAGCAGTATGTGATGATTTTAGAACAATAATCTGTCCCTCACAGCACAAGCAGGAACCTCTCCCTCTAGCAGTAGGAATGATTTTAGAACAATAATCTGTCCTTCACAGGAGCAGCAGGAACCTCTCCCTGTAGCAGTATGTGATGATTTTAGAACAATAATCTATCCCTCACAGGAGCAGCAGGAACCTCTCCCTCTAGCAGTATGTGATGATTTTAGAACAATAATCTGTCCCTCACAGCACCAGCAGGAACCTCTCCCTATAGCACTAGGAGATGATTTTAGAACAATAATCTGTCCCTCACAGCACCAGCAGGAACCTCTCCCTATAGCGCTAGGAGATGATTTTAGAACAAAAATCTGTCCCTCACAGCACCAGCAGAAATCTCTCCCTAGAGCACTAGGAGATGATTTTAGAACAATAATCTGTTCCTCTCAGCACCAACAGCAGGAACCTCTCCCTATAGCACTAGGTGATGATTTTAGAACAATAATCTGTCCCTCACAGCACCAGCAGGAACCTCTCCCTATAGCAGTAGGAGATGATTTTAGAACAATAATCTGTCCCTCACAGCACCAGCAGGAACCTCTCTGTATAGCACTAGGTGATGATTTTAGAACAATAATCTGCCCCTCACAGCACCAGCAGGAAACTCTCCCTATAGCACTAGGAGATTATTTTAGAATAATAACCTGTCCCTTACAGCACCAGCAGGAACCACTCCCTATAGCAGTATGTGATGATTTTAGAACAATAATCTGTCCCTCACAGCACCAGCAGGAACCTCTCCCTATAGCACTAGGTGATGATTTTAGAACAATAATCTGTCCCTCACAGCACCAGCAGGAACCTCTCCCTATAGCACTAGGTGATGATGTTAGAACAATAATCTGTCCCTCACAGCACCAGCAGGAACCTCTCCCTATAGCACTAGGAGATGATTTTAGAACAATAATCTCTCCCTCACAACACTAGTAAACTGTACCTACTCCAGTATCAGATCGTTTTAGAACGCTAAGCTTTCCCCTCACAGCACCGCCAGGAATATGTCTGTAATGCAGGATGAGATCATATTAGATCAGTAATCTGTTCCTCACCGTGCCGGCAGCATGCTCTCCCTACACTAGCTTTAGATGATGTGACACGCGGCATACGTGACTCCAGCTCATAATAAGGCTGGGTCACATGATGCACTGGCTAATCACAGCCATGCCATTAGTAGGCATGGCTGTGATGGCGTCTAAGGGCAAACGAGTAAAACGCTTGTTGATTGGCGGCCCTGCAGCTATAGAAAAGCCGTGCAAAATACCCGAATACCAGACCCAGACTTTTTTGCAAATGTACGGGTTCGGGTTCGGGGCACGGAAACCCCAAAGTCCGGTACGGACTCGAACTTTACAGTCCGGGTTCGCTCAACTCTAGTTATGAACACTGATATATGATTATGTTATTTTTCATGATTTTAAAGTTTTGCACTTAGCCACCTGCACCTTTGCACTTTAGTCACAGGGTGGCACTATATGAATGTATATGATTTTAGATTTGCACCGCACCAACTTTGTTTACATTTTACTGTAGTATTTGGGATACTATTTAGGTGTCAGGCAGCATCTTCAGTTGAATCTTATTGTAGTAGTACAGCATTTTACATTTTAAATCCTAGAAGACAATAACAAGTGCACCTCCAGGGTTGGAGCTAATAGAAGTCAGGAGGAGACTAGACACATTGGGGTTGATTTACTAAAGCTGTAGAGTGCAAAAAAATGGTGCAGTTTTGCATGCTAGCCAATCAGCTTCTAGCCTCTGCTTGTTCAATCAAGCTTTCACAATAAAACCTTGAAGCTGATTGGTTTCTGTGTGGAGCTGCACCAAATTTTGCACTTTCAAGCTTTAGTAAATAAACCCCATAGTGTCTCAGCATAAGAAAACCTTAGTAGTTATACAACGCTATTGCATGCAGAGAAAACAAGGGCCCAGACACAACTTCCTGTGCCCCCTAGTGGTTAACTACAGTAAAAAAAAAGTACAGGTATGCATCTCATCAGAACTATATAAAAAAAGTTATCAAAAAGATAGCAGAAAATGTTTAACAAAATAGTCCCACAGATACCGCCAGGAAATATGTATATGGGGGACTGAGTTTGCTCGTTCACGTAGGAGAAGACTTCCAGCAAGCTCGAAATCATTGCATTTGCCATACCGGAGACAGTGGGCGTGGAGGGGAGGCAGGGTCTTTAGAAAAAGACTTTTGTTTCGAAGATGAAACTTGTACGTCCTAGGAGATGAAATCCAGTTGTAGAACAGCCTCTCTCCCTCTGAGAAAGTAGAGAAGAAGAAGAAAATGAATAAGCAACTGGAAGGAAGGAGACCCATGAGGGAAACCATCTAAGTATTGGATAATGCTAATGTCCAGTACCACATCCTATATATAGACATCCAGGAGAACATCCTAACTAGAAAGATAAGGACTTTAACGGCACCACACAAATTATGCAAAAGAGGGGGGGGTTTGAGACTTTGAATGAGGTAAGTCTAGCATGGCTAAGAGATGAGTCAATGTAAGAAGACATATTTTATTCCATACATTGAAAAACATGACATAGTAAAATGAGTACATACATAATAAAACAAGCATATCAATCACATATTATTGACCAAATGTTCATAAAAACAATCATAGCGACTTGGAGATGACATATTGAGACATAGGGCAGTTGGCCATCATATAAAATCACTTGAAAAGCAACATGGTGGGGTAACTTGGGAGTAGATGAAATAAACATGTGAAAAGAAAATAGTGCACCAAAATTGGCCTGACGCACATTTCGTGGTTTCCTACCACATCATCAGGGGCGAGCGCACCAATAACTGTAAAAAAGCATAAATACAACAATATGGTCCAATGTTACACCCAAACATGAGGGAGACTATATATGTAAAGGAAGGGAGAAATAAGCTCATCCCACTGAATACTTACATGTCAACTAAGTTTGAACCATATGAACATGAGAACTAGTGGCTGCATAAAATGTAATAAAAAAGATACATTTTATTCTTACAAATGTTAAAAAAAATTAAATATATTGAAATACATATATTTTTCTCATACAGCTTTAATTGGTTTGAATATCACATCATGCTTTACTCATCATCCATGGTCCATAAAACGATGAGTTGCTTTGTGAAACTTCAACGTGTCTCATGGGTCAACAACCCGCTTCATCAGGAAGGCAAGCACAGTGAAACTCTAAAATTATAGAGAAAGTATGTTTACATCAAATTACATCTTTTAAGAACAGATATTTGATATCAACAGAGGCTGTCATTTTTAACCATAATTACATTACATACAGTATCTCACAAAAGTAAGTACACCCCTCACATTTTTGTAAATATTTTATTCCATCTTTTCATGTGACAACACTGAAGAAATGACACTTTGCTAAAATGTAAAGTAGTGAGTGTACAGCTTGTATAACAGTGTAAATTTGCTGTCTCCTCAAAATAACTCAACACACAGCCATTAATGTCTAAGCTGCTGACAACAAAAGTGAGTATACCCCTAAGTGAAAATGTCCAAATTGGGCCCAAAATGTCAATATTTTGTGTGGCCACCAATATTTTCCAGCACTGCCTTAGCCCTCTTGGGCATGGAGTTCACCTGAGCTTCACGGGTTGCCATTGGAGTCCTCTTTCACTCCTCCATGATGACATCACAGAGCTGGTGGATGTTAGAGACATTTTGCCCCTCCACCTTTGAAGATGCCCCACAGATGCTCAATAGGGTTTAGGTCTGGAGACATGCTTGGCCAGTCCATCTTTACCCTCAGCTTCTTTAGCAAGGCATTGGTCGTCTTGGAGGTGTGTTTGGAGTCATTATCATGTTCGAATACTTCCCTGTGGCCCATTCTCCAAAGGGAGGAGATCATGCTCTGCTTCAGTATGTCACAGTAGATGTTGGCATTCATGGTTCCCTCAGTCCCGGCCCCTGCTCTCACAAGCCAGGCAAGCAGTGGTTGGTTGCAAGGACCGCCTGGCATCTAGCAACCAACCACGTGGTCACTTTGACTCCGCCCTGGCATTTGGAGAGAGCGGAACTTTCTCCTGCAGCCCTGGGATGGCTGCTGCCGCACCTCCCAGCTCATTCCGGCAGCGGTCAGTGCTTGGCTGCTAGCAACAACCACATAGTGTGCCTCACTCCGCCCACAGTGTGGAACTTTCTCCTTCACAGGGCTCCTGGCAGTGCCCCGTCTCCCCCGTGCCTCCCATGTTCAGAACTCAAGGTAAGGAACTGCTGGAGGAGGAGCAGCTTATGGGTCCCTGATTTAAGATGGTGTGTGTGGACCCTACTGTATAGGGGGATGGACCTAAGGACCCTGATGCAAGTGTGGGGCATTTATGGGGGCCCTGATGTAAGGAGGGGGACTCTGGGGGCCCCAATGTAAGGATGAGAGCTCTGGGGGCCTCAAGGTAAGGATGAGAGCTCTGGGGGCCCTGATGTAATGAGAGGGGCTCTGGGGACCCTAATGTACGAAGGTGGGCTCTGGGGACCCTGATGTATGGAGATGGGCTCTGGGGACCCTGATGTAAGAAGGGGGGCTCTGGGGACCCTGATGTATGGAAATGGGCTCTGGGGACCCTGATGTAAGAAGGGGGCTCTGGGGACCCTGATGTATGGAGATGGGCTCTGGGGACCCTGATGTAAGAAGGGGGGTATGAGGACCCTGATAAAAGGATGAGAGCTCTGGGGACCCTAATGTAAGGATGAGAGCTCTGAGGACCCTTATGTAAGGATGAAAGCTCTGGGGGCCCTTATGTAAGGATGAGAGCTCTGGGGGCCCTTATGTAAGGATGAGAGCTCTGGGGACCCTGATGTGCAGAGTTGGACTCTGGGGACCCTGATGTAAGGTAGGGCTCTCTGGGAACCATGGTGTAGAATAGGGAACTCTGGGGACCCTAATATATAGAAGGGATAACTCTGGGGACCCTGATGTAAGTATGGTGCTATAGGGACCTTGATTTAAGAAGGGGGGCTCTGGGGACACTGATGTAATAAGGGGGGCCCTGGGACCCCGATATAAGAGAGGGTGACTCAGGGGACCCTGATCTAAGGCAATGGCTCTGGGGAGCCTGATATAAGAAGGGATGATTTTAGGGAGGGTACTCTGATGTAAGTGGGGATGGATCTGAGGACCCTAATGTAAGCGTGCATGTAAGGGTGGGGAAACTTTGGGGACACTGATCTAAGGAGGGGGGCTCCGGGGACCTTGCTGTAAGGAGGAGGCTCTGGGGACCTAAAAATTCCAGGGGTCTCGGAGGAGGAATGTCGTTCCAGGGG
>BLSH010192566.1:2134220-2151467 GCA_018402905.1 Glandirana rugosa | reverse complement strand
TGGGAGGCCATGTCATAGGTGGGGGGGCGGTGGGACAGGTGGGAGGCAGTTTCACAGGTGGGGGGTGGAGGGCAGCGGGACAAGTGGGAGGCAGTGTCACAGGTGGGGGGTGGGGGCAGCGGGACAGGTTGGAGGCAGTGTCACTGGTGGGGGGGCAGCAGGACATGTGGGAGGCAGTGTCACAGGTGGGGAGTGGAGGGCGGTGGGACAGGTGGGAGGCAGTGTCTCACACACACATCTAGGGAAGCAGCAGTCCTCCCAGCTCTCACCTATCCACCAGTGCCAGGAGGGGTAGCTGAGCCCGTGTCCCATCTCCATCAGGATCTCTGGTGGCAGCTGCAAGAAAGAACGGTGAGGGCTTCTCCACCCTGACCTCCTCCTCCATGGGGCCCTCCACTGGCACCAACTGGCCTCACCTACCCAACAAAGCCAAGCACACACTGTTACCTGCCCGCAGCAGAGCCTGCCTGACTGTGACAGCGGGCCCCGACCTGCATACACAAAATAGGGGGCTCCTCCACCCGACCTCCTCTCCATGAGACCCCTTGACCTGCACACACAAAAGAGCGGGGAAGCCCCCCATTGTCCTTCTCACCCCACCCTGCACAGCACCTGACCGGAGCAGAGCCTGCCCGACAGCGGGCCCCGAATTGCACACACGTGGAATCCGCCCACCTCTCCACACTCCCCTGCATCCTGGTAGCCGGTCCACTCTGACGGCAGCTGCCTTGTGCTAAAGATGGCATGGGTTGTGACCCATGGTCCGGACCCCTTGGATGCTCGGACCCTTTACTTGTGTACTTGCTGTACCCCCCTGATGGCTGCCCTTATACAACATAGCTGATGGTAGATCTAAAGGAGATTGTACAATCAGATTGTATGGTCAGCCTAACACTAAAGAAATCACCAAAAATCCCCCCCTTATTGGATTTGGAAGTGATGAAGGACACTCTCCTGTGCTGAGATCTACCAGATCCACCGATTGAAGAAATATGTTAACTGTAAAACTGTCATCCTATGAACCAGATTCACATTTCTCACCAGATTTTACCAGATACAGCTCAGATTTCCTGTAATATGATCATTTTAAACGTCTCCTGACCCCCCACATAACTTTATATGACCTTTCTCTACACATAACCCAGCATGGAGGGGCTCAGTGAAGGTGGTGATGAAGGTGTGGAGATGTCTGATTGGGTCACACAGATCATAAAAGGACAGCTGCCCGGCCTCATAATCCACATAGATCCTGACTCTGTTACTGGAGAGATTGGGAGATATGCTGATCGATTTATTGTCATGTATTAGAGAACACCCACCGCTATACCTGCACAAACCCCAGGATTTCTTCTTATTTCCAATCCCTGACTGGTCTCCTGCCCTCTCTATACTGGGATAACACATCCCGACTCTGTAATGTTCTGACTCACTGACATCCACTTCCCAGTAATGTTGCCCAGAGGAAAATCCCTGACTGCTTAATACCTGGGCCCACCACTGAAATCTCTCCGGTGTTTCAGGACGATTCTGCTTTATATCTGACCTGCATACAGTTTTCATGTCATCTGATATCTGTAGATAATTATGAGCTGTGTTCACATCCAGTAATATGTCTGAAGCTTCCTGTATAAAGAAGCATACATGTCCCCCATTTATCATATCAGATAATGTGTGTAATGTGTGTGAGATTCCAGCCACATCCAGGTCCCCTCCATCATGGAGGAGTCTATCATGTCTCTCTCTGTCCTCATTATCTCCCTCCTCAGTATCACACAAGTCCCCTGTGTCTGATTCCTGTAGGACTGTCAGTGGGTCAGTCATGTTACACAGCTTCTCAATGTCACCCATCTTCCTGGACAGATCCTCCTTCTTTATTTCCAGTTGATGGATCAGATCAGACAATGAGATCCGCTCTTCCTGGCTGGAGATGTTCCTCAGGACTCTATTCTCCAGGTCTTCCAGTTGTCTCCTGAGCTCTATGAACAGGGCAGTGACTCTCTCTGTTAGACCGGCTAATTTTTCTTGCACTTTTCTCCTGCGATCCTGCAGACTCTGGACTCTTTTCTCCGTCTCCTCTCTCTCTGTCATCAGTTTCTGCAGAACATTTCTGAGTTTCTGTTTCTTCTTCTCAGAGGCCTCATCCAGAGTCTCCACCTTGTGTCCCTGGTGTTCTCCATCCAGCCTGCAGGACACACAGATACAGGCAGAGTCCTCAGTGCAGTAATATTTAAGAAGTTCTCTATGGATGGAGCATTTTCTGTTCTCCATGGAAGTGGTGGGATCGGTTAGGACATGTTCTGGTGACTTGCTGTGGACTCTCAAGTGATTATCACACAGAGAAGCTTCACAATGCAGACAGGATTTAACAGCAGGCACAGGAGAGTTATAGCAGTAAGTACAGAAAATTCCGGTCTTCTTCTGATCTGGCTGAGTAGATCGTAAAGTCTCCACTATATTACACAGTGTTATGTTCCTTTGCGGTGTAGGACGACCCATAGACCTTTTTCTGCACTGAGGACATGAATAATCTTCAGACCCCTCCTGTGTATCCAACACACGATCAATACAGACCCGGCAGAAGTTATGTCCACAGCTCAGCATTACGGGATCTTTATAGATTTCCAGACAGATGGAACAGTCCAGCTCCTGTCTCAGATCAGCAGACGCCATCGCTGACAGCAGAAAAGAGAAATGAAATTGTAAGTCTCAGCCAGTCAGACCAGAGGACACGTCTCACATTTTTCTGCACAGGGTGGGGCTGAACTGGTTCTGCAACTTATATCTGCAGGGAGTATGTGAATAAAGTGAATGTCTATAAAATGAAGTGACATTTCCATACCACGGGAGTGTTCTGGTTACATGCTGTAATGACTCGGGCTTGTTTGCATTTTTTGAAATAAGAACTTCAGACAAAACCAACACTGAGCTAGTAATGCTGTGCCAATAGCTGGTTACATGCCAATGTGTTTTAGTTGTTGCGTGTAAAAGAAATATTGTCAGAGTCAATTGTCAACTTCACTTGTAGGCATCGTTCACATCCGGGTATGGTAGAAATGTGCAAAGAAACACGCTAAAACATGCAACATGCTTGTAGTGCCATTATTTTCTAATGGCACTGCAAACACGGGTAGCAGTCACGCATTTGCCGCTGACAAAACGCATGAAAAATGTGCAAAGATGCGCATTGCAAAATTTGGCATACAGGCTTCTTTTTTCTTCTGTAGTGGAGAGAGGCTCATTCCAATGAATGGTGCCGCTACAAAAATGCCCTAAAAAGTGCAAAAAAGCAATGTGGCAGCGTCACTCAACTGTGAACGAGGCCTTAGGAAGTCCTTTAAAGCTAAAATTCAGACTGCTTTTAACCACTTGCTTACTGGGCACTTAAACCCCCTTCCTGCCCAGACTAATTTTCGGCTTTCAGCGCTGTCGCATTTTGAATGACATTTGCGCGGTCGTGTGACGCTGTACCCAAACAAAATTTTTATCATTTTTTTCCCCACAAATAGAGCTTTCTGTTGGTGGTATTTGATTATTTTTTGAGCTATAAACAAACAAAGAGCGATGATTTTGAAAAAAGAACAATATTGTTTACTTTTTGCTATAATAAATATCCAAAACAAAATATATATATATATAAAATATAAAAAAAAATTTATTCATCAGTTTTGGCCGATATATATTCTTCTACATATTTTTGGTTAAAAAAAAAATCGCAATTGCCGTATATTGATTGGTTTGCACAAAAGTTATCCCATCTACAAACTTTGGGAATTGATTTATCGCGTTTTTATTATTTTTTTTTTTTTACTAGTAATCGCGACGATCTGCGATTTTTATCGGGACTTTAATATTGCGGCGGACATGTCAGACATTTTTGACACTTTTTTGGGACCAATGACATTTATACAGCGATCAGAAATTTAAATAGCCGATTACTGTATAAATGTAATTGGCAGTGAAGGGGTTAACACTTAGTGGGCAATGAAGGGGTTAACTGTGTTCCCTGTATGTGTTCTAACTGTGTGGGGGCGGGGCTGCCAGGGATATAACAGTTCTCACTGATCCCGATCACAGGTAGATCTGTTATGTCCTCCCCCCCCCCCACAGAGCGGAGAACCGTTGTGTTTACATTGGCGGTTCTCCGTTCTGCCGCTCTAACAGGCGATCGCGGGTCTACAGCGGACATCGAGGTTGCCCGACCCACGGGCACGCCCATGCAGTATGCGCCGGCTTCGAGAACGCGTCACCACTGGCTGTGAGTGCGCGCGAGCAGCGCGCAAAGGGGCAGACGTCCCCCCGGCAATTCAGATCCGCGCTGTAGCCGTCTTTTGGCTATAGCGCGGATCTGTACTGGTTAAATCTAGCCATATATAGGTTTCATGCTCAATTGGCTAGGGGGGTGGAAATACGTATAAACACTTGATGATGTCAGAGAGCTTTTACTGGCTGAGCAGTGAAGTAAAGTGGCTTTGGGGGACCAGTCACACACAGAGGAGGAAGCCTGTGGGATCAAGGAGCAAGGTAAGTATGTGTACTTACCACCTTGGGCACCCCCAACTTAAAAAAGGAACCTATCAATATAGAATAAAAAAATAAAGGAAATGAAAACCCCAAAATGCTACCTCTGAAACAACAACTCATTTTTTTTTTTAAAGGGCAATGTATAATATTCCCTTTACACACATTCCTGAGAGAGGGAAGAAGAAAGTGGGTGCAGCAGCAACTGTTAGCTGGAGACTGGAAGCCAAAGTATACAGTATGTGCCTGCATGTTGGCAGGGGTTAAGCTGTTGCATAGTCAAATCCCTCCTGGGGGTGGGTCACGCTGTCATCTATATATTCTCTGCTTGGGGTGGAGCTAGAGCAACACATGGGAAGAATTGGTCTTGGCCTGCAGTCATGTAGGCCTAAAGTGATTGTAAAGTCTTGTTTAACCACTTGCAGCGCAGCGTGACGGCGGCAAGATGGCTCGTTATCGCGAAACGCCGTCACCTGACGGCGGCCGCGATAACTATTATTGTGAGCTGTGTTCGGGGGGGGGGGAGGCCAGGGAGCGGGTGCGGCGGACTCGATCTCCGCCAGCTACCCGCGATGGCCCCCCCGCAGCGAGAGAACGGAGGTCTGTGTATGTAAACACGGATCTCCGTTCTCATAGAGGGGGAAGGCTGATGATCACAGCCTTCCTGTATATGGAAGCTGTGATCATCCCCTTTCCCCAGCCAGGGCAGCCCACACACAGTTAGAACACGCCCAGGGAACACAGTTAACCCTTAGAGTGCCCCCTGCAGGTTAACCCCTTCACTGCCAATGGCATTTACACAGTAATCAGTGCATTTTACCGCACTGATCACTGTATAAATGCCAATGGTCCCAAAAAAGTGTCAAAAGTGTCTGCCGCAATATCGCAGTACCGCTAAAAATCGCAGATCGCCGCCATTACTAGTAAAAAAAAAAAAAAAAATGAAAACCCCAGAAATTAATTCTCATCATCCGTAAATGCGGCAACTTTTGCGCAAACCAATCAATAAACGCAGATTGCGATTTTTTTTATCACAAATATGAGGAAGAATATAAATCGGCCAAAACCGATGAAAATAATATTTTTTATATTTTTTTTTTTGGATTTGTAATTTTAGCAAGAAATTTGGGGGTTTTTTTTGCAAAATTGTTGCTCTTCTTTTGTTTATAGCGGCAATCAGAAATGACGCAGAGGTAATCAAATACCTCCAAAAGAAAGCTCTATTTGTGGGGAAAAAAGGACCCAAATTTAGTTTGGGTACAACACCGCACGACCGCGCAATTGTCAGTTAAACCGACGCAGTGCCGCATCGCAAAAAGTGCTCTGGTCCTAAAGTGTGAAATTCTTCCGGGGCTGAAGTGGTTAAAAAAACAAAAACAAACATGTTATACTTACCTCCTCTGTGCAGTTGGTTTTGCCCAGAGCAGCCTGGATCCTGCTTTTCTCAGATCCCTCTTTGCTTCTCCTGCCCCCCCCCCCCCCCTCCTATCAAGTGCCCCCACAGTCAGCAGCTTCCTATGAGGGCACCAGAGCCGAGTCAGAGCTCCGTGTATCCATTCAGACATGGAGCCCTAACCCAGCCCTGCCATCTCTCTCTCCCGTGATTGGCTGACTGACTTTGATTGACAGCCTCGGAAGCCAAGAGTGCTGCTGCTGTATCTCAGCCAATCAGGAGGAGTGTCTTGGAAGGCTTAGACATTCGTGGACATAGCTTGAGAGAGAAGGGGCTCAGATAAGTAATTAGAGGGGGGGGGCTGGGGGGCTGCTACACACAGAAGGATTTTTATCTTAATGCATAAAGGCCTTGGGATGCTTCTATTTAAAGGAACCTTCATTTAGGATTGAAGGATTGAAGGTGAAGGAATGTGATACCCTGCAATGATTGTTTGATACCCCTGGGTTTTGGAATTGTGTAAAGTGCTGGAGGAGAAGGAAAGCGGTTTGGCAGTGCACAATTCATTATGGCTCTAGTAAAGCATTAGAACAGCTGGTATAGGCAATCCCTTATTACGAATCCCCCTAAGGCAGTGGTTCTCAACTCCGGTCCTCGGGACCCACCAACAGGCCAGATTTTAAGCATTACTTTGTGGAGATGCAGACTAGAACACTGCAATCACTGAGCAGCAAATGATATCACCTGTGATGTATTTCAGTTATCCTGCAAACCTGGCCTGTTGGGGGGTCCCGAGGACCGGAGTTGAGAACCACTGCCCTAAGGTATGTGGAGTGGAGACCTCAGGCCAGGAAAATGGGAGCAGCCAGGATGGCGAATTGGCTTCCTAGCTTCCTAAGATATGTACATACCCTGCCTAAGTCCTGCTTAAGGGAGAACAGGGGAGGTACAATGACATCATATTCCTGATGAAGGGGTCCTACGTTTCAGGAAAAGTTTTTATATACCAGCATGTCTTTGGGAGGGAACCGGAGTACCCGGAGGAAACCCACGTAGGCACAGGGACAACATGCAAACTCCAGGCAGGTAAACAGTAATCAGCCATAACCAGCCTTGAAAACAGATGGCATATGCCAGAAACAGGTTGTTCACTGGCTCTCTGGCCTTCCACAGTACATCTGCATTGATTAACTTTTTGCACCTCTGGGACTTAGGACTGTTTTACACCACACAGATGCAGTCTACAAACATGTGGCAGCACAGTGACTAACAGGCTAGCACTTATGCCTAGCAGCACTGAGGTTCTTGGTTCGAATCCCAATCCCACTACCTGGCTAGATGTTTGTATCTTCTTCCTCTGTTGTGGTGTTAAAGTTTCTTTTTCACCGGTGATTACAATATTGATGGGTTTCACATAATGGAACTCCAAGAAATAACATTATAAATCAAGCAAGTGTGGGTTTGCCCCAAATCTAGATGGGGTGTTTGGGCCAGATATGGATGTATAAGTCTGATGTGATCCTGCACACACATTTTAATGTTGCATGCTGATGATGAATTACGAATGTGCTTTGTCACCAATTTGTGTAAAGCACCCTCACCAAGTTGTCATTTCCTGTTTTGGACCCTCCACATGCCCAACAATGTACACATTTTATTTGTAGATTTTTGGGATCACTGATCATGGCCAGAGTCTTGGCCATTTGTTATTTTGAGGTTTACACTGCACATATATAAATACTGAGGCATTATTTCATTTGCAAAGAGTGTGTATTCCTAATGAACAGGTGTGAGCACTTGAGGCCTACCTCAAGAGACAGAATCAATTACACTGGGTGGGTGTGTCCTTTACTGGGTGGGTGAAGGTGTGCTAGCAATCTTAGCTAGGTTATTTAAAGGCCTGCATTTTTGGTGGGTATTTGGTCTAAGAACAGGCCTGAATCTTTCTTTGCAGTGTGTATATTGGGTTACAAATAGATATGGTTTTGTGTTTTTTTTGGGGGGTGCATAATTCCTGACCCACACCCAACTAAGGCTGTGGTTTGATGATTGCTTCTAAATCTCACATGTTAAATTTACAACTGCTATGTAATGGTTTAGATCAGGGATATGCAATTAGCGGACCTCCAGCTGTTGCAGAACTACAAGTCCCATGAGGCATAGTAAGATTCTGACAGCCACAAGCATGACACCCAGAGGCAGAGGCATGATGGGACTTATAGTTTTGCAACAGCTGGAGGTCCGCTAATTGCATATCCCTGGTTTAGATGAAAAGGAAGGTTCCTGCTAATTCGTACCTGCTGTGTGTGTCATTGTAGTTTGTGTGCTGCATTTTTGCCTTTTGTATTAATGTTGTCTGTTTTTGCTTATGATAATGATAATGTAACTTTTTAGGGGTTTGGGGCGAGGACTATAGATCACAAAAAAGGTTAGTCATGCTTGTTATTAACTTGCTTTGTATCCCTGCTTTTCTAATGTGATTTGTTTAATGTGTCTAATTTTTAGAGCCCTACCCATGTAGATTGTAAGGTCTTTTGTGCAGGGCCCTCCTAACTATATTGTCAAATGCTGGAGCATCATTTCCATGCCTTATCTTTTTGGCCCAAGTACATTAATGTACCAAATGTTTATACTAATATTGAAATAAAAAGTTGATTGTATTTGCTTTATCTAGTTGCATACAAAAGTATTTGGTTGTGCACACATGCAAGTCCTTAAGAAGAAAGTGTAATGGTGGGAGGGGGAAGGAAACCCCAGAAAAAAATAAAGATCCCCAAAAAAATCCCTGCTCCAAAGCTGAATTTCAGGGCTCTCCTAATTATTTTGTGGACTAGGTAAGCCATGAAATATGTCAACTAAATGTGAATTCTCTCAAAGCACCAAATTATGAAAAAAATAGCCCAAAAACAACTTTTTAAGCAAAATTTGACATGGAGTTCCCCCAAAAGTTACTAGGCCCCTTGGGTATGGTATAGATTGTAAGGGGAATGCAAAGCCTAATTTTTTTAAAAATAATTGGCGTGGGGTCCCCCCTAATCCATACCAGGCCCTTTGGGTCTGGTATAGATTTTAAGGTTAGCTCCACACCAAAAATAAAAAAAAATTGGCATGGGATCCCCCAAAGTCCATACCAGACCTTTATCTGAGCATGCAGCCTGGAAGCCAGGATGGGGGGGGCCAGAAAGCACCCCTCCTCCTGAACCATACTAGGCTACATGCCCTCAACATGGGGAGGGTGCTTTGGGGTCCCCCCAAAGCACCTTGTCCCCATGTTGATGGGGACAAGGGCCTCTACCCGACAACCCTGGCCGGTGGTCGTCTGGGTCTGTAGGCAGGGAGCTTATCAGAATCTGGAAGCCCCCACCCTATGTGAATGGGTATCGGGTACATTGAACCCCTACCCATTCACCCCAAAAGTAGTGAAAAGTAAAAAGAAAACAAGAGCCGGTTTTTGACAAATCCTTTATTGAAAGATAGCTCTAAGCCGTCTTCTCCTGTCGCCATCTCTCCCGCCACCGCCCTCTTCTCCCGCTGCTGTGTTCTTTCTCGCCGCCGGTTACCTGCTTAAAAAACTTAACACAAGGGATGGGCTCTCCGGGTGATGTCATCGGATGGCCACACCCCATGGCTATATAAGAGGTGTCAGACAGCGGGTGACAACAAAATGGAGGAAGACAGCCACAGAAGAAGTGTGTTTTTTTTTTAAATTTAGTGAGGAAGAACACAGCAGCAGTAGAAGACGGCGGCAGTGGGAGAGACGTGGCAGGAGAAGACGGGGGCAGGAGACGACAGCTCAGAGCTATTTTTCAATGAAGGATTTGTTATAAACCTGCTCTTGTTTTCTTTTTACATTTCACTGCTTTTTGGGCTAAACGGGTAGGGGTACGATGGGTATACCTGATACCCATTCACATGGGGGTGGGCGGGATCTGGGGGCCCCTTCTTAAAGGGGGCTTCCAAATTCTGATAAGCCCCCACCTGCAGACCCCGACAACCACTGGCCAGGGTTGTTGGGAAGAGAGAGGCCCTTTTCCCTTGGCCCTTATTTCTCCAGCCTTGTACTCCTTCCAATTCCCCTGGACATCCTGAACTGTTGTTTGGTGACACTCATCACCCTTTACCTATTGAGCCCCACAGATTACACTCCATTCGGTATTTCTACTTTGTGGAGGCCGGAGACTGCCTTTACTTATCTAACTTTAACTACCAACCAGGCCTACAGATGGTCATTCTCATAAGTTCTTTGTTTGTCTAGGTCTACATACCAGTGTAAATGTTTCTTACGCTTCATCTTGCCCTCCCCACTCGCCCATTCCTAATATGTGGGCCCTTGTGGACGGCGACTTTGGCAAGGTCAGGGTTTTCCCTCCTCTGATCCGAGAGCTACTCGTTATTTGGATCTTATATGACTGTTTAAGTAAATGTACTAACCTCTCTCTTCTCCTCCCCCACCTTAGCCCTTCCCTGGGCCCCTTTCCTCCTCCACTGGTCCACGTGGGTTGCTTCCCCTACCCGGCATTCAGCCTTCCTGTGCACCCCCTCATCCATGGCCCCCCTAAACATCATGACTCTGATTGTGCAGGGCCTGAACATCCCTCAAAAACGCACAAAGGCATTTAGATATTTTAATTCCAAGAAAGCACATATAGTCTGCATACAGGAAACACATTTTACAGCCCAGCACACTCCAAAATTCTATAGTCCCTACTACCCTCAAGTTTACAATGCCCCGGCATCAACTAAGCAACGGGGCACACTAATTGTGATCCACTGGTCCACCCAGGTCACCCCCAATAACACAATCTGGGGCCCAGAGGGCCAATACCTGCTTCTAACTGGTCACATAATGGACACTGAGGTCACTATAGTATCCTATTACGCCTCCAACAAAAACCCAAACTCCTTCCTATCACACCTAATGCAGGTTGTATCCGCCCATAAAGCGGGCACACTTATCATGTGTGGAGACTCTAATTAGACCATACTCCCATTTCTTGATAAATCCCCTTATAGCCGGACCAAACTGACCAATTTGGTAGATACTTAAAGAGAAGCCAACCCAGTAAAAAGACGATATACCCACTACTCCTACCCTCACAAAACCTTCTCCCATATTGACCACATCTTCATCACTATTGGCATGCCCCCAGAAATTCTAACTTCCTCCATCCTCCCGGTACCATGGTCATATCACAATGCCGTCCTTACCTTCTCCAATCCTTAAAGCACAAGATCCCACATGGTGCCTCCCGGAGCATATCCTTAAACACCTTTCACACCGATTTGATATAGAGCAAGCCCTAAAAGAGTATTTGTCTCTAAATGCCTCTCCAGACATTTCTTCCCTCACTCTATAGGAAGCACATAAGACCATAATCCAGGGCGCCTTCCAGAGCCAAGCCGCATTGTTCAACCGTGAACATAAACAGCTTGAGCACAAACTCAAAACGGATTTCAATGCTTGTTATTCCGACTTTAGTTGCAACCCTACGCCCCTAGGGAAGACTAAACTTGATAATGGCCTACGTGCCATTTCTTCACTGTGATCATGCCGTGACTAGCGGCTCCAGCGTGCATGCGCGGGAGTGACGTCACGCGACCACAGCCAGTCACAGAGCCGGAGATCACGGACTCGGAAGGAAGAGGGGCAGAAGATGGACGCTGCCAGCACAGGGGACAGCGCTGGATGTTGCAGGCTTCGTTTGCAGGTAAGTGGCACATAATAGGCAGACTCATACACAGGGACCAAACAGGCTTTATACCTCTGCGCCAAGCTAGCGACAATATCGGCTGTGCAGTCCTTTTAGCATATGCGTCTAGAACTCATCAGATCCCTGCATGCTTCCTCTCACTCGATATCAAAAAAGCCTTCAACTCTGTATCCTGGCCCTAGCTACAATACACCCTGCAGAATTAGGGTTTTGGCCCTCACTTCATGAAATGGATCATGGCTCTGTATGAAAACCCTGTGCGTAATGTTAAATATGCAGGCTATCCTTAATGGATTTGCTGCTGTCTCGGGTCTTAAAGTTAACCCCCAAAAAGTAATTGGCCCTGAATATTTCCCTCACAGCATTTGAACTGGAGGCCACGCAAGGCATCTTCCCCTCTTCTGGGCCACCAACTCGATTTCATACCTCAGTATACATTTAACTGCAGACAACACACAACTCTTTGCATACAACTATCCAAAGCTCCTGAGACAGGTAACAAATCTATTAACACAATGGTCCTCCCTCTCCCTTTCATGGCTAGGGAAGATCAATGTGAACAATATGGCCATACTACCAAAATTGCTATATTTGTTTTGTGTCTTACCGACCCCGATCCCAGGGTACTACCTTAGACTCCTACAAAAAGGACGACTAACTTTATATGGGACACACTTAAACCCAGGGTAGGTAGGTGAACCTTATCCCTACCAAAACTTAGCGGTGGCTTAGGGGTACCAAACTACGCAACATACTATAAAGAGGCCCAACTGGTGAGCCTAACCAAGTACCATTCCACCCACGAGATACCTATATGGGTGGCAATCAAATTGGTTGAATGCGACCCATTACCTCTCTCCAATTTGCTGTGGCTCCGGCCAATCGACCGCTCATTAATACGGCACCCCATCATTTAACATTTCATTACGCTCTGGGACATCTTATAGGTTAAACACCAACTACAATCTCCCCATAACCCCCTTCTCTCTTTTCTGAAAAATCCAGCATTTTTCCCAGCATGGGAGTCCCCAACAGCCTTTAACCATTGGGCTTCACTAGGTCTTTTCAGGCTCCACCAATTAGTCTCGCCATCTTCCTTTCTTTCATTCCCCTCACTCAAAGAATCGTTCTACTTGCCCCCTGGGGAACTATTTAGATACTTCCAAATCAAGAACTTTTTCGCTCCACTAATAACCAATAACTGCCCCCTTAACCGCTTTTCGGTCTTTGAACATTTCTGCAAAATTCTAGAGGCCAAATTTCCACCCTCTATACCCATCTCTTGGTCTCTTCAAACACGATAGGCCGCCCTACACCCAGAAATGGGAGGAAGATGTCGGATGCACTCTCGACACTGTGGACTGGTCAGCAATCTGGTCAGCCACCAAATCCTCCTCCTACAGCATCCTAGCGGTGGAAACGAACTATAAAGTCCTAACAAGATGGTACCTCGTACCAGCACGGATATCTAAATATGTGCCTTATGCTTTAGAGGATGCCCAGATCTTTGCACCCATCTTCACATATGGTGGTTTTGCCCCATGGCGCAAGCATTATGGTTAGGAATATTTGAATTAGCACCCCCTATGTTCGATACCCATATCACTCCCGACCCGTCCCTTGCTTTACTAAATTTGAAACCTGAATCTATGACACATAAACAATTCAAACTCTTCCTTCAACTACTCACAGCAACTAAATAAACCATTGCCAAATCCTGGAAAACCCTGAACCTTAATATCGCTGAGGCTAAATATAGAAATACTAACTTTATGATCCACGCCAAAATTGAAGCACTTGACAATGGGCAGACCCCTAACTTTGATCAGACTTGGAACCCTTGGATAATGCACTGTTTACCAACAGACTTTGACCTAGCGGTCCTCCTACCATGGTGACCACTATTCTGACCCCCTGAAATAGCGCAGAACCGGAGATGGAGCCAACCCCATGGACCTTCCCCTGTCCCCCCCCCCTTCTTTTCCCTCCCCTCTTTTTACCTCTAGTGGCTTTCCATACCAATTGACTGGGAAATGATGCTTCATATGTACTAGTTGGGACATAATATGCTAGACCATATGTTAACATCTGCCATAATCTCATTTAGTCTAGCTAAAAGCTCGAGAAACATCAATGCTTTCCCCCAGACACAGCTCAGATCCCACCCGGGGTGTCTGGGGGTACTGCTCTAATTATTGCACAATCATTGTACTTATCGGACAAAGTCCGGCAGGCATTTGTCCTCCAACTGATATGTTATTCTATCGATATAACAGCATTGGTTCACTAGTCATTGTCATTTTTTTTTTTAAGATCTATATTCAATTTGTGTTCATAATATCTATGCACAACCGCTACCTTCTTTACCCAATAAAAATGTTGAGAAGAAAAATGTCTTATTCCTCTGGTCTTCTCCTTCCTCCGCCGCCGCTCCCGTCACCAACCTGCTGAAGATAAAAAAAGACCCTCCTCCGACGCTGCAGCCCACTGAACTGTCTGCTTCCATGGCGCACATTTCATATATAACTTTGGGGCTTGGCCACCGGCTGGGGTCGCCCCCTTGTAATATCATGGACCCATCATGCCTGGGGGTGAAGTCACAAGGGGCTGGGTCTCTGAATGACATCATACTCCCCATTGCAGCATCGGAGGAGGTTTTTCTTTATTTTCAGCGGGTCGGCGGTGGAAATGGCGGCGAAGGAAGAAGAAGACCAGAGGACAAAGTGGGGAAAGAAGAAGTTGTAGGAAGACCGGAGGAAGAAGCGGGGGAAGAAGAAGCCATAGGAAGACCAAAGGAAGAAGGAGAAGACTGGAGAAAGAAGCAGGGGAAGGAGAAGCCGGAGGAAGATTGGATGAAGAAGGAGAAGACCGGAGGAAGAAGCGGGGGAAGGAGAAGAAGGAGGGAGACTGGAGGAAGAAGAGGGGGAAGAAGAAGACCATTTTTAATAAAGGACCAGTCAAAAACTGGCTGTTGTCTTTGTCACACTACATTACTTTTTGTAGTGAATGGGAGTGCGGGATCTGGGGGCCCCCTTGTCAAAGGGGGCTTCCAGATTCTGATAAGCCCCATGCCCGCAGGCCCGACAACCAGCGGCCAGGGTTGTCGGAAAGAGGCCCTTGTCCCCATCCCCATGTTGAGGGCATGTGGCCTGGTACAGTTCAGTAGGGGGGCGCTCAGTCATCCCCTGATCTCCAGGCTGCATGCTCGGATAAGGGTCTGGTATGAATTTCGGAGGGGACCCCATGTCAATTTTTTTTTAATTTTGACATGGTATCCCTCTTAAAAAATTCATACCAGACCCAAAGGGCCTAGTGGGGGGGGGGGGGGACTGCATGCATTTTTTTTTTTTTTTTATAAAATCTGTATTGCCGTGAGCCGGCAATACATTACAGCTGCAAGCAAGTTTAAATGACATTTTATCCTTTAGAATTGTCATTGTTGCTGCGACATGTTATATGCATTGGATAGATGTGCAACATTACAGGCAGACTAAGGGGACCCCAGGCACGATATTTAACCACTTGCCGACCGTGTAACGTAGTTACACGGCCGCAAGTGGCACTCATTGTTCTGGGAGGGCGTATAAAAACGTCCTCCCAGAATCGTGCTCCCGCGCACCCCCTGGGGCGCGCACCTGGGAGCATCTGTGACCGCCGGGTCTATGAGACCCGGCGCATCACGGATCACGGTAAATGGCCGCTTACCACGATGGAAATCGACGGAGCATCACACGTAAACAAGCCGGCGGAAGTGCCGGCTTGTCTCCCCCCTCTCCGCACCGATCGGTGCAGTGTGACAGGAGAGGGGGGAGAGAGGAGATGCAGCGGTGCTGTGGGCAGGATCTGAAGTGCCCACAGCACCGCTGTGTGCCAGGCAGGGACGCCCATCCAGCTTTTACCCATGCCCACACCCTCATCCATGCACCACCCATCTGTGTCCACCCATCAGTCACCCATAAATCCATGCCCACCCATGCTCACCCATCCGTCACCCATGAATCCATGCCCACCCATGACCCATCCGTCACCCATGCATCCATGCTCACCCATCCGTCACCCATGCGTCCGTGCTCACCCATCCGTGCTCACTCATCCGTCACCCATGCATCCGTGCTCGCCCATCCGTGTTCACCCATCCGTCATCCATGCGTCCGTGCTCACCCATGTATCTGTGCTCACCCATCCGTCACCCATGTATTTGTGCTCACCCATCCGTCACCCATGTATCTGTGCTCACCCATCCGTCATCCATGCGTCCGTGCTCACCCATGCATCCATGCTCACTCATTCGTCACCCATGCATCCGTGCTCACCCATGCGTCCGTGCTCACACATCCATGCTCACCCATCCGTCACCCATGCATCCGTGCTCACCCATCTGTCACCCATGCATCCATGCCCACCCATCCATGCTCACCCATCCGTACTCACCCGTCACCCATGCACCCGTGCTCACTCATCCATCACCCATACTCACCCATCCGTGCTCACTCATCTGTCACCCATGCATCCGTGCTCAGGCATCTGTCACCCATGCATCCGTGCTCACCCATCTGTGCTCACTCATCCATCACCCATGCATCCGTGCTCACCCATCCAGCCATGCTCACCCATGCATCCGTGCTCACCAATCCAATCATGCTCACCCATGCAGCCTCATCCGTGCTCACCCATCCAGCCTCATCCGTGTTCACCCATGCGACATGTTATATGCATTGGACAGATGTGCAACATTACAGGCAGACTAAGGGGACCCCCAGGCACGATATTTAACCACTTGCCGACCCTGTAACGTAGTTACACGGCCGCAAGTGGCACTCATTGTTCTGGGAGGGCGTATAAAAACGTCCTCCCAGAATCGCGCTCCCTATGAGACCCGGCGCATCACGGATCACGGTAAATGGCCGCTTGGAGCGGCCGTTTACCACGTGATCGCTCCTTCAAATGATGGAGCATCACATGTAAACAAGCCGGCGGAAGTGCCGGCTTGTCTCTCCCCTCTCCGCACCGATCGGTGCAGTGTGACAGGAGAGGGGGGAGAGGGGGGAGAAAGGAGATGCAGCGGTGCTGTGGGCAGGATCTGAAGTGCCCACAGCACCGCTGTGTGCCAGGCAGGGACCCCCATCCAGCTTTTACCCATGCCCACACCCTGATCCATGCACCACCCATCTGTGTCCACCCATCAGTCACCCATAAATCCATGCCCACCCATCACCCATGCTCACCCATCCGTCACCCATGAATCCATGCCCAACCATCCGTGCCCACCCATAACCCATCCGTCACCCATGCATCCATGCTCACCTATCCGTCACCCATCCGTCACCCATACATCCGTGCTCACCCATCCGTGCTCACCCATCCGTCACCCATGCATCCGTGCCCACCCATGCATCCGTGCTCACTCATCCGTCACCCATGCATCCGTGCTCACCCATCCGTCACCCATGCGTCCGTGCTCACCCATCCATGCTCACCCATCTGTCACCCATGCATCCATGCATCCATGCTCACCCATCCGTCACCCATGCGTCCATGCTCACCCATCTGTCACCCATGCATCCATGCTCACCCATGCGTCCATGCTCACCCATCTGTCACCCATGCATCCATGCTCACCTGCCT
>BLSH010192566.1:2090560-2120638 GCA_018402905.1 Glandirana rugosa | reverse complement strand
GAGTTCACCAGAGCTTCACAGGGGGGGGGTGTTCGGCCCATCCCTAATTATGACCTGGAATCAGAGGCTGCCCAGGATTATGAGTATCTGAAAGCCGAGATGCTTGCACGCATGGGCGTCACCATTGCAGTGCGGCTTTGCTGGTCATACAGTAAGAAATGGCTGCAGCCAGAGACTTTGCTGGCCCTAAGATTGTGGAGCGTGTGGTCATGGACATGGTCATGGACCATTATTTGCTCGCTACCACTTTAAGTAAATGGGTCAGCCATGGGGACCCTAAGACTGCAAAGCAGCTGATGGACCTGGTGGAGAGATATACTGCTGCTGAGGACTTGTTTCACCCATCCGTGCCCCATTCCAATGTCTCTAGGAGTGAAAAATTGCCTGGAGGATCCGATAAGACTGTTCCAGGGTTCAAAGGCGTGGGGAAAAATTACAAGACTGTTGCTACAAATAATGAGACTATGGGCTCGGGACCTGGAGACTGGCAAATAGGTCAGGAAGGTCTCTGAGGCCGTTTAGAGGACTGGGTAAAGAAAATACAAAATGGTATCACTGCCATGCATTTGGTCATATGGCTGCTAACTGTTCCCTAAATGATGAACCAATGCAATGTGATAAAGCTTACTTGCTTACTTACCTCTTTTTGCACAGGTGGCATGTACTGCAACATGTCAGGAAGGCATGGAAAATCAAATGTGTGTGATTTCAGTTGATGGAAAGCCAGTCACTGCTCTGCTAGATTCTGGTAGTGTGGTGACAAAAGGTGATTGTGTAAATCCTGCAAAGTTACACCCTAGCACCATTGGGGTTATTTGCATACATGATGACGCACTTGACTACCAGACTGCTGTGGTTTGAGATTGATACCCCTTGGGGCATAGTGACACATTCAGTGAGGGTGGTACCATCACTGCTTCATGAAGTTCTAGTGGGGAGAGATTTACCCCACTTTTGGAGTTTATGGGAAAACAAAGGTGGTCGGGAGGACAGAGCTCCCCTTGCGGAGGAAACAAGGGAACTCCCAGCAGACCCTTTTGATTACCAAATTAAAAGGAAAACTGTTGGTGTGTCTGAGGAAGGGGAAGATCCTTTTCCTTTTTCTGTAATGGCTGGGGAGCAGGAGCAGCTGAAATCCAGCCCCCAGCTAGAGTTCAATGAACAAGAAATTATCTCTGACTCTAATAGTGAGAGTGGACAGAATGTGGTGCCTGACTTAGAGGTCAGAAAAGATGATTTTTGTATGGAACAACCAAAAGACACCACACTCAATGGAGCCAGAGAAAACGTTAAAATGGTAGATGGGGAACCTGTTGAACCTAATATAGGGGTTTTGTTACGTACCTGACGGTGGAGTCTGTCTTGTGCAGGGAACAACCGCTCTTGCGCACCCGATTCAAGGACCCCTGGTAGTGTAGACAGAGGCCCGAGAGTGCGGGATGGCACGAGGGCTGGATGGTCACAGATGTTGTAGTGAGATTCCAGCAGGTCGTGCAAACAGGAGAATGGTCGTACAAGCAGGGTTGGCAACGTGCAGGCAGAAAGGTACAAAAGGGGTTAAGCAAGCGGATCGTCAAGTTCAGGCAAGGTTCGTTAACGGGCGGGCAGCGGAGGTACAGAGGAGTAGACAAACGGATGGTCGTGGATAGCCGGGGTCGATGCAGGTAGCGGACAACAGGTCAAAGCAAGCCGGGTAGACAGGAAACAGGTGAAAACACAGGAACAAGTAGGGAGCTGAGGCTCGCAGGTCTGGAACGCTGTAGAACAAGCAGCAACTTGGTGCAGCATGTCCAGGGTTTAAATAGGCACCATTTGGCGCCGTTTCCGGCGCGTGCGCGCGCACGGGCGCGCGCACGCGCACGGGAGCGCGCGAACGCGCACGGGAGCGCGCGAGCGCGCACGGATGCGCGCGCACCACCCGGAAACGGCCAGGAACACTGGCAAAGTCCTTTTTACTGACAGGTTTCTTTTCCCTGCATGGCTCTTAAAAATAGCTTGCTGTGTCAGGTGGTAAGGCAAGGGGAGGAGGCGCTAGAGCAGCTAGTGGTTCCCAAACCCTATCGCTGGATGGTATTAGATTTAGCCCATGGTCATATAATGGGGGGACATCTGGGTATAGAGAAGACCAAGGAGAGAATAACCCAGAGATTCTTTTGGCCCGGGTTATATGCAGATGTCAAAGAATATTGTGAGTCATGCCCAAAGTGTCAGTATTCTGTGCCATTGCCCCCTTTTCGCAGTCCGCTGGTACCATACCAATCATTGAAGTGCCTTTTGAAACAATTGGCATGGATCTAGTAGGAACAGTAGTAAAGTCTGCCCGGGGCCATCAGCACATACTGGTAATATTGGACTATGCCACGCGATATCCTGAAGCCATTCCCTTGCGTAATACCTCAGCTAAAACTATTGCCAAAGAGCTTTCCAAGTATTTAGTCATTTGGGTGTTCCAAAAGAAATATTGATGGATCAAGGCACCCATTTTATGTCCCGAGTCACTAAAGAATTGTGTAAGTTGTTCAAAATTTCCCATCTCCGTACTTCTGTCTACCACCCGCAAACTGATGGTCTTGTGGAGAGATTTAACAAAACGTTCAAAAGCATGTCAAAAAAGGTGGTGCATAAAGATAGGAGAAAATGGGATTTTTTGCTGCAATACCTCATGTTTGCCATACGGGGGGGTACCTCAGGCATCTACTGGTTACTCCCCTTTTGAACTACTGTATGGTAGACATCCCAGGGGATTGCTAGATGTTGCAAAGGAAACATGGGAGGGAGCGACCACACCTTATAGAAGCGTCATTGAGCATATCTCACTGATGCAAGATAGAATCGCTGTTGTCATGGCGCTTGTACAGGAACATATGAAGCAAGCCCAGAGAAGGGTTTATATTCGGGGTGCCAAGACCCGGATCTTCAACCCTGGGCATAGAGTGCTGGTACTAGTCCCCACCGTTGAGAGTAAATTCCTAGCAAAGTGGCAAGGTCCCTTTGAAATTATGGAAAGAGTAGGGGAGGTAAACTACAAAGTTTACCAGCCAGGGAAAATGAAACCCAAGCAAATATATCACAGTAATCTCTTGAAACCTTGGAAGGACAGAGAGACTTAACTGGCAATGCCAACCCCCCAAAAGTACATGGCACCCGTGACACCTGAAGTTCCCATAACTGAAACCTTGTCAGTGGGCCAAAAGAAGGATGTTATTTTGTGAATAAGAATTTGTGAATAAGAATAGAGACTTTTTCTCTCACCTGCCCGGACTGACCGCAGTTATACAGCATTACGGAACTAGGTGTCTGCTTAAATGTAAAGCCCTATAGAATACCGAGCCTAGGTGGGAAGCAGTTGCAAATGAAATAAAGAACATGTTAGAGCTGGACGTGATAGAGGAGTCCCACGGTGACTGGTCAAGTCCCATAGTGTTGGTCCCAAAGCCTGATGGAACTATAAGGTTTTGTAATGATTTCAGGAAGTTGAACAGCGTGTCTAAATTTGATGCGTACTCAATGCCTCGTTGCCTCATACTCAATGCCTTGTTGACAGATTGGGAGGTGCCCGGTACATAACTACTTTAGATCTGACTAAAGGTTATTGGCAGATACCCCTAACAAAGTCTGCCAAAGAGAAAACTGCGTTTTCTACCCCCCGAGGGGTCCTTCCAGTTTAAGCAGATGCTTTTTGGCTTGCATGGTGTTCCTGCCTCATTCCAGAGAATGATGAATAGGACTTTAATACCACATCGCCAATATGCAGCCGCAATTTGGACAATGTAGTCATCCACAGCCCAGATTGGGAATCCCATTTGTCCCGGGTGCAAGCAGTAGTGGATTCCCATTAGCTACATTATTGGTCAGGGGCTGATCAAGCCTCAGACCAATAAAATTGAGGCAGTACAAAAGTAGCCCCAACCTATAAATAAAAAACTAATTTGTGCGTTTCTGGGGATCACCGGGTACTACAGGCATTTTATATCCAATTTTGCAACCATTGCAGCCCCACTGACGGATCTGACGAAGGGTAGAGGGTCGGTCATGATCAAGAGGAATCCTGAGCCAGAGAAGGCGTTTCAAATGTTGAAACAATCTCTTTGTGCACAACCTGTGCTCATGACCTCAGATTTCACAAAAGGGTTTGTGGGGCAGACAGACGCCTCTGATGTGGGACGGGGTGCTGTATTGTCCCAAGTCAGAGATGGGGAGGAGCAGCCAGTGGTTTACCTTAGCAGAAATCTCAAATGGCATGAGAAAAATTATGTCATTGTTGAGAAGGAATGTTTAGCTATCAAATGCCCTGAAATACTACCTGTTGGGGAGACCATTCAAAATAGTCACTGAATCCTCTTAAATGGATGTGTGATAACAAGGAAAAAAACAGTCGAGTGACAAGGTGGTTCCTTGTTCTGCAAGTATTCAAGTTCATAGGTGAACATAGAGCTGGAAAACTCTAGAATAATGCAGATGCCCTTTCCCGTATCAATTGTCTGGTTGGGACAGTTGCTCAGCCGCAGGGGCTTGAGCAGAGGGGGAGATATGTGCCGAGGTGATTGATGGACATTATGTTTCACCTCGCCTGCGTTCATTTGCAGGAAACTAAGGTGGAATCTGGTCTGGGTTTTAACAGCCACCTTGACAGGGTGGGTTCTGGATCAGATTTTGCGGTCCACTTGGGTCCATCAACAGGTGGTATAAAGGAAGCTGACCTGGATCAAATAATGGCTCTGACTTGGGACTCAGGAGCCATCAGGCCTGAGAAAAGCTGATGAAATGAACTTTGCTTTGAGACTGAAAAAAGGTTTGCATTGCCTTTGTTTTGTGGGTGACTGGGAGAAGCCCTTCACCTCTGAGTTAGGAAAACTGAAACTGTTTAGTTAGTGCCTGGATGGATTTATTTTCTGTTTTGTTTATTTTATTTACCTGCAACCTTTTAAAATAAACTTGGCTACAAGTCAGATTTTAAGAACCTGCCGTATGAACTATATTTTCCCTAGGGAAGGTGATCCCCATTGAGCTAATCCCTTACAATATATATATATATATATATATATATATATATATATATATATATATACATACTTACATACATACATATAAATTCTCATATATGCTTCTCATATGATTGTTTGTGACCTATACAACTTCTACATTATAGCTATTGTTTATCAGCAGTCAATACAGTGTTACTGCTAATAAGTTGTGTCTCTGTGCAAGATTCTTATAATCAGTTGGGTGAGCATTGTTTCAGTGTTTGAACATGTCTAAACCTAAAGTGTTGAAAGGATCGAGGAGCTTACAACAGGGGACAAGCATCAACTAGCGGCTCCCACAGAGTTAACGCTACATTTGGGGGACTGTCCAGGATGTCCCCAACTGTTAGCCCTAGCAAGCCACATTATGAGCCATGGAGTGAAGAAATGATGGACTCTGCCTCTGCTGCTGTGTGGGGTCAAGAGCAAACAGGCAAGCTGGAGCTGTGTACTGAGATTCAGATGCCCCTGGGATTGGACTAAGGGGCAGGTCTGACACTTACCTGAGGGGCAGGTCTGACATTGATATTAGAACAGAGTTTTCCATGGACTGTACTTGTGTATTATTAGAAAAGAAGGGAGCCATACCAGCCTGCTTTCAGAAAGAAAGTGTATGTCTGACAGTAGTGGTGAAGGCTCAGATCCCATTGCTGTCCACTGTGGATTCATTAGAGGAGCATTCACAAGCGGGCTCAGAGAGTCTGGTGCCTGCTGACACAGACTTACCAACAGCTGGGTTCCTCCATGCATCTTTCTATATGGACATGAGCAAGCTGGTTTAGAGTTTAATAAAGAACAGCTCTGCTTCCATAAGCCAGGGGTACTGGAAATGTAGTTTCTTCTCAGGGCAAGTCCCAACTTCCATGGGAGAAGAAGAATTTGAAACCTGAATGGATCAGGCAACTCAAATTGTGGAGAAGTAGAATGTCCCAGAAGCTGTAGAGAGACAGATATTTTGTGAGAGTCTTAGAGGCCCAGCAGCTGAAGTTATCCACAGTCTGGGGATGGAAAGACAAGACTGTGTAGCAATGGACTATATTTAAGCTTTGTATGTAGTGTTTGGGTGAGTGGAGAAACTTTAAGAACTCCTATACAAGTTGGAGCACACCCATCAGCACAAGGTGAGAGACTTTCTGAGTACTTTATGCGAGTAGATAAGGTTCTGCATCAACTTATACTGAAGAAGGGCATTGATCCTAAAGAGGCTGACAAAGCTCAGTTAGATCGGGTCCTACAAGATGCAAGACCCAATCACCTGATTGTTCTAAATTTGTTACTCAAAGGGACCGCAAGCTATCTCTACTTATCCCGAGTTAGTGAGGGAAGTGAAGGTGGCTTTGTTAGAAGAAAAGACACAGGAGCCAAAGGAGCTACCTAAATTTGTACCCAAAAAAGAAATGGTGTCTACTCGTGCAGCTTAGGTAGACAAGTTCCTCACTGAGAAAGATTTAAAAATAATCCAATCCCTGGCTGGTGAAAGGGGATGATCACGGCTTCCATATACAGGAAGCCTGTGATTATCACCCTTCAACAGAGCGGAGATCCGTGTTTACATACACGGACCTTCGTTCTTTCAGTGCGGGGGGGTCATCGCGGGTAGCCTGCGGCGATCGAGTCCGCCCTACCCGCTCCCTGGCTCCCCCCGAACACAGTGAGCGCGCGAGCGTGCCTCCGGCGGCGCGCGCGCGCTCACAATGCTAGTTATTGCGGCCGCGTCCTGTGACGGTGGGTCGCGATAACGAGCCACCTTGCCGCCGTTATGCTGCGGTGGGCGGTCGGCAAGTTGGTTAAGACTCTTCCTGTGCATCCGGCACATGATCAATACAGACTGGACAAAAGTTGTGATCACATCTCAGAATTGCAGGATCTGTATCTGTGGTCAGACAGATGGAAGCGTCCAGCTCCTGTCTCAGATCAGCAGACGCCATCGCTGACAGCAGAAGAAATGAAACAAAACATCTTGGACACTCAGAGCCCCGAGGGTGCCTTTCACATTTTTCTGCACAGGGTGGGGCTGAACTGGTCTTGTAGCTTACATCTGCGGGAAGTGTGAGAATAAAGTGAATGTCTATAAATTGTGATATTCAGGTGAGTGTTCTGATCACATAATGTGGTGACTTTTAGGCCTCATACACACGGGCGTATGTTAAAAAATAATTAAAACGTCAGGCCCGACGTCAGGGAAAAATCTACATTTTTTTTTCACCGTTATGAATCGGCGTAGTGAGCGTTAGAGCGTTTTTTAAATAAAAAAATCCTCTGCTATTTTTCAACTTAAAAACGTTGGTGTCAAAAATGCCAGTTAATGTCGGCACGGTGTTAGTGAGCGTTTTGCAGCGTTGGTGTCAAAAATGCCAAAACGTTACAGCCTTGGAACGCGCTGGCCGTGGGTTCTACTTTCACTAACGCAGACGCCCTCTATAGCTCAAAAACGTCTGTGTTTTTATGGGGCTATTGACTAACATGGAGAGCTGCAAAAAACACCAAAAAACGTGGCGTCAAAAAACGCCCATGTGTATGAGGCCTTAGACTTGTTTGCACCTTTTAAATGAGAATGCTGAGCAAGTAAAATGCAGTGCCAATAGCTGGTCACATGTCTGGGTAGCTGAAGATTGATGTTCTCTCAAATGATGTCTGTCTGGTTACCAATAGAGCTACAACACACCCCTGGCAACAGTGCCCTTGTGTGTGCCTCTGACATGGTGGGTGCCGTCAGATAGAGGGGAGGGAGAAGAGCGGGCACATGTCCACTCTCTTCCTTTCCTTCTTACGTATTTGACATCAGTGCCAGGTCTGGTGGAACCAGCACCAGAGGTAAAAGGGGGAAACTGTCCCCCTCAAGGGACAACGCTCCTGTTATCAGAGGCCAGAGCCTGAGAGGGAGTACCAGAGCAGCCTTTTTCACGTGTCGGGGCTAGTGGAAAAGTGGGGAAACCTCAGCAGAAGTCAAGCCAGGAACAGAGAGACAGAGAGAGACAGAGAGAGAGAGAGGGAGAGTTCAGCAGTTAGGCTGCAAAGCCAAGAAGGGAACCCAGCAGGTTGGTGTTGGGGTCACTCAGGAAATGCAGTGGTTGGCTGGGTGAAGTACAAGGGGCTCAGTGGCAGTGGAAGCCCAGGGGGTTTCGTCAAGAGACTGTCAATGTAAAACTTGTGGAGCTATAGCGGGAGGCTGTGAGACAGAAGCCAGATCTGTACAACGGGAATACCAAGTATGGTATGTACATCAGTGGAAGTCCAAATTACAAGTTTAATGCAAAACAGAATAGTCCTAGTCAGGCAAAGTTCAGTTGGAGAGCCTGTGGGACTTTATAGCTACAAGAATCTTATTTAGAAAGTCTCGGGTCTGCAAAGTGTTTTTGCACCTACCTAAAGGGTGTACTGGCCCTAACCCTCTATCCCCAGTTTTTGAAAAGAAAGATAAATCTCTTTTGTTCTGCATCATCAAAGTGTCTGGCGCCCAACTCAATTCTTCTATCTGCACCCATTATGCCTAGTGACCCACACTGTGAGGATGGATGACAGTCCTCCAGTGGCGGCTGGTGAAATTTTAGGATGGGGGCGCCAGACTCCACCTTTCCTTTTTGACCCCTCCCACTTCTCATACGCCCCACCTCTTATAGTTTCCACCCCTTGTGTCAGGAGTATACAGCCCAGCATCACCAGATAGGGTATACAGCATTGCCAGATAGTGGTATACAGCATCACCAGTTAGCAGTATACAGAGTCACCAGATAGCAGTATACAGAGCCCCAGATAGCAGTATACAGAGTCACCATATAGCAGTATACAGAGTCACCAGATAGCAGTATACAGTCACCATATAGCAGTATACAGAGTCACCATATAGAAGTATACATAGCACCAGATAGGGGTATACAGAGCCCCAGATAGCAGTATACAGAGTCACCATATAGCAGTATACAGTGCCCCAGGTAGGGTATACAGGGTCCCAGATAGGGTATACAGTCACCAGATAGGGTATACAGGGTCCCAGATAGGGTATACAGAGTCCCAGATAGGGTATACAGAGTCCCAGATTGGGTATACATGGTCCCAGATAGGGTATACAGAGCCCCAGATAGGGTATACAGGGTCCCAGATAGGGTTTACAGATCCCCAGATAGGGTATACAGAGTCCCAGATAGGGTATACAGGGTCCCATATAGTGTATACAGTCACCAGATTGGGGTATACAGGGTCCCAGATAGGGTATACAAAGCCCCAGATAGGGTATACAGTCACAGGATAGGGGTATACAGGGTCCCAGATAGTGTATACAGTCATCAGATAAGGGTATACAGGGTCCCAGATAGAGTATACAGAGCCCCAGATAGGGTATAAAGAGTCCCAGATAGGGTATAGAGTCTCCAGATAGGGGTATACAGGGTCCCACATAGTGTATACAGTCACCAGATAAGAGTATACAGGGTCCCGGATAGGGTATACAGAGCCCCAGATAGGGTATACAGGGTCCCAGATGGTGTATACAGTCACCAGATAGGGTATACAGTCACCAGATAGGGGTATACAGGGTCCCAGATGGTGTATACAGTCACCAGATAGGGGTATATACTGTCCCAGATAGTGTATACAGTCACCAGATAGGCTGTTTTATGCAGAGATAGCACTTACGGTGAGCGTGCTGAAGCCTGGAGACTGGAGGTCCGGCTTCTCTCTCCAGTCTCCATGGCCGCAAGTGATGCCGAGGCTCCTCCAGATCAATCACCGCTGTCTATTGGACGGCGGTGATTGATTGACAGTACCAGGAGCCAATAGGCGGCTTGAGGCCCAAAACAAAGCACCTCAAGGCAGGAATAAACCCTGCCATTGAAGTGTGACGCCTGCAATCATATGATTGCAACGACGTCACGCTTCCCATGGTGCACTGTGTCCGGCGCCCGAACACAGTGCACTATGTGAATTTAAACAAACTTTTTTTTTCTTTTTTTTTTTTAAAGGGGACATTTTTTTTTTTGGAGGGGGGGGACGCTCTGGCGCCCCTATGGGCGGGCCGCCACTGCAGTCCTCCCTGACTCTAAGGTCTCATATATTCGGGCATTTTGAAAAAATGAGCTGTAACGTCTGGACCGACGCCAGGAAAAAATTGGCGTTAAAAACGCGATTCCATCTGCGTTTTGCATTGGCATTAATGCACGTTATTGAGCGTCACGTTTTGTTTAAAAAGACATCCCTCTGCTATTTTTGGACATTTTAAAACATAAAACGCCGGTGTTAAAAACGGCAGTTAACGTCGCTACGGCGCTAATGTGCGTTATTGAGCCTTTTGCCGGCTCAGCGTCAAAAACGCTCTAACGTGCAGCTTCAGAACGTGCGGGTCCTGCGTTAGATTTACACTTAAGAACGCCAACACCATCTACAGCTCAAAAACGTCAATGTGTATATGAGGCCATAGAATGACATGGTATGGAGTCCTTAACCACTTCAATACCAGGCACTTAGAACACTTTCCGCCCAGACCAATTTTCAGCTTTCAGTGCTGTTGCGCTTTGAATGAGAATTGCGCGGTCGTGCGACGCTGTACCCAAACAAACTTTTTATCATTTTGTTCCCACAAATAGAGCTTTCTTTTGGTGGTATTTGATCATCTCTGTGGTTTTTATTTTTTGTGCTACAAACAAAAGAAGACAGAAAATGTTGTATAAGTACATTTTCTCCATCACTGACGGGCACTGATGTGGCTACACTGATGGGCACTGATGTGGCTACACTGACGATAAATGGCTCTTCCTATTTACACTGTGATCAGCTGGGATTGGTGGGTCAGACTGACCCACGGCACCACCGATCACTGCAATGCGCACCCCCCGCAGGTGCGCAATTGCATACTATCCTAGGGGCGCCAACAGAAGCCCAGTCAGGATAGTGAACCCCCCACCCGGCCGTCATTTGTCAATAGGCCGGGCGGGAAGTGGTTAAGCTGTAAAAACAGCTCAAAAACGCCAGTGTATATGAGGCCTTATGGTCACTATCAGGCCAGTAGAGGTCAGGGCCCGGGCTACACTTTCATATACAAAGTGTAAGTTACTACATGGTTGTATTAGAATATAATGAGCCTACTAAGTGGTTAAGTTGGTTATATGGTGTTGTCATGATCTATATCTTTATGGTTATTTGCTGACGTTTATCTGCAAAGACAAACCTATGAAGTATATGAAGCGATGGTATTATATACTAGACATTACCCATATGATCCTGTTTTGAGCTATGAATGAAACATCGCAACCTTACTGTAGTTTCTCTTGTCGAACATGTACGCAATGTACCTTGTGTTATTTGTTTATTCTTGTAAAATTTTTCAATAAAAACTATTGAAACATAAAATCTGAAGCAAAGTAACTGATGTCCATCATTCTAAACATCTGTGGGCAAGAATTGTACCCTGAGAGCAATGTGCCTGTGGCACTTACTGCCATATAAGTGGGTCTGGGACATTTATGTAGCTATGAAGTAGCTGAAGAGCAATATTCCCTCAATATATGTCTTCCTGGTTACCAATAGTGCATCAAGTTTAAAAATAAATATTCTTCAAAGTCAAAAGACAACTTCACCCTCAGTGAAGCAGAGGACGCATTTCACATTTTTCTGCACAGGGTGGGGCTGAACCGGTCTTGCAGCTTATATCTGCAGGGAGTATGTGAATAATGTGAATTTCTATAAATTGAAGTGATATTTAAATGAGTGTTCTGGTCACAAGCTATGGTGACTGTTAGGCAAAACCCAACACTGAGCAAGTAAATGCAGTGCCAATAGATGTTTACATGTCTGGAACATTCATATTGTAGGTATGGGGTAACTGAAGAGTAATATCCCATAAATTATGTCTGCCTTGTTACCAATAATGCTATATGAGTTTAAGAGATATTTTTCAAAATGAAAAGACCCCCCCCCACGCATTGCATGAGTTAAATTAACTTTTTTTCCTTGAGAGGCAATATGCACACACACTCAAGTTACTCACCAGGAGGAGAACCCCTTGGGGTTTCCAGGATGGAGAAGGATCTAGGGGTCCTAGTAGAAGACAGAATGAGCAATAGCATGCAGTGTGCAGTGTCAAGCTGTGGCTACCAAAGCCAGCAGCATATTGGCCTGCATTAAAAAGGGAATTCACTCCAGGGATAAAACTATTATTCTGCTACTTTACAAAACTCTGGTACAGCCGCATCTGGAGTATTCCGTCCAGTTCTGGTCACCAATACTCAGAAGGGATGTGCTATAGCTGGAGAGAGTCCAGAGAAGGGCAAGTAAATTAATATGGGGACTGGAGGATCTTAATGATGAGGAACAACTACAATCGCTTATTCTCCCTGGAGAAGAGACGCTTGAGGAGATATGATAGCGATATATAAATATCTCTAAGGTGATCCCAGCAGACACCGAAAACTGGCTTAGACGGAATAATATTTGTGTCTTGGGTCTGCCTGAAAGGGCCGATGGTGCCAAACCAACAGAATTTGCTGAGCAATTATTGATTACCCTTTTGGGCCTGGATAATGCATCACCCACTTTCATGGTGGAGTGGGCACATACAGTCCCATCAATACCACCTAAACCTGGGGCCCCTCTCAGGACTTTCTTACTATGGTTGCTGAACTACTGAGATAGAGACAGGGTCCTGGTGGTTGCCAGGGCTAAACCAGATATACCTTTTGAGAATACCAAGCTAATATTTTTCCTGGACTATTCTAAAGAAGTTCAGCAATGCCGCAAGTCCTTTACAGAGGTGCGTAAGAGACTTAGAGAAAAGGGTATTCAATTTGTCTTCCTCTACCCCAGCAGACTGCGCATTATGGACGGTGGTCATACATTTCTTTTTATACTCCCACCGCTACCTATACATGGCTTCATGCCCGTTAAGAGAACTATTATCCTTTATTAAGGAGCTCCAATGGACGCCTACTTGGATTTTTACCAGGTTAATTCCGGTACCAACTACAGCTTTTTTCTCCCTCACCCCGGAGGATTGATCTGGGGCGTGTGTAGGGAAGCTGCCCCTTCTCGTGGTTCCTCTCCCCTTCCTCCATTTTTTTTTCTTCTTTCCGAGAACTATTTTTTGTTCTTGGTATATGAGATAAGTATACTATAGTTGCTTATTTTTGAGTATTTTGGGATAAGGCCTTCTCAACGCCCTCTTTTTTGTTTTTTGGATGTCGTTAAAGAAAGGCAGGGAGGGCATTTTAATGCCCGCTGGGTATGTTTTTGTTGTATGTTTATACACTTTGGAGCTTATTTACTAAAGCGCTCAGTGGAGTAAATTTGCTCCTGAGAGCTATTTAGCTCCAAAAAATTACAAATGGAACTAAATAGAGCTAAAATGGTATGCACAATAGCTCGGGAGTTGAATTACTCCCAAAATGGAAATCACTATTGTTCCCAGGTCACAGATAACGCCCAAATCCTTACTCTAGTCAGGGCCTGGAGTAGTGCAAATAGAAATAATGTTTAGAGCATGATCTGATCCCCTAAATTGAACTAAAATATGTGGTATATTGTTTAACTATAATATGCTTTTAAACTGTGTGAAAAAGTGATTTCTACACTGAAATATCTTTAAAAGTCTGAGAAGAGATAAATTCCCTGTCTCTTTACATTTAGGTGCTCAGCATAACTGAGCATGCTCAGACACAAAATAACTCAGTATTTAACCCTCATGGAGTAATTCCTTGAGTAAATAATAAATACCAAAACGAGAGTTGGCATAACTGACATATAAGGCTGTATTACGCACCGTGCCTTCCATCTCTGAAGACGTTGCGGAAGTGACGAAACGTGTCAGCTGGAACGCAAGGTGCGCTGGGCCACGTTCGTTTGGAACGCACGCCGACACTGCAGAGTCACGGCTTCCATAGAACAGTAGGAAACGACCGTACATGTAATATCAGCACGGTTTGGCAAATAAAGACCAAGAGATTGCAAATGAGTTGCGCGATGAGAGATCTCTTTTTTCTCCTATAAACTACCCCGGAAGAGTAACCAGCGACACCCCTTGGAGGAAAATTAGTGGGCTTGGCGCTGCCAAAAGTTTTGTCTATGAAGGACTAGCACACAAAAAAGTCTTATGTAAAAGTTTTTGGAGAAGGATGTGCTGGAGATCATAAACCTCCCTCAGCTGAGTGTGTCAGTTTATATTGTTGTCTGTGTGCTGTAGACTCCAGGTGAGTATAAATAAATAAATACATATGTCTGTGCTTGTTCTGTGGTATATTAAAATTATATAGATTGTGATATGTGCAAAAATTAGGTGCAGTAATGTAAACAATTATGGGTTAGAAACAGCAATATCCAGCAACTTATTAGAAATCGCTTATGTGCAATAGCCAGTGCAACAATGTGAACAAATAATATATTATAATAATTTATATAAAAAGTGCTCCGTGCAATGATCAGTATCATAAAATGAACAACACTTGTTTGAAGGTGCTACATGCATAAATAAACAATGAGAATAATTATATGTAGAAAGTGCTCCGTGCAATGATCAGAGATAACAAATAAAGATAAACCAACAATTATTTAAAAAGTTCCATTTAGCAGCGGTGCTACATGCATAAGTCCGCGTTCAGTAAAGTAGTGCGGGGTGATGGGAACCGGAGCAGAAACCAAAGGTGCTCCCCTCCGACATACACCCCACTCACCGCGCCAATCCAGTATATGAGTACTGTTAAAAGTAGTCCCGTGCGTTAATGTTCTTCCAGACTTCAATCCACTGGCCACCTCTCAGGGGGTGTGGACAACATATATCGGGGATATAGCATACACGAGGGTTAGAATATGAGCAATTAGTAAAGAAAAACAGGTAAGTATCCACTCACTATTCAGAGAAGTCAGAACCGAATGGCCGGAACTTCCGTGCGTTCCACCGGGGGTTGCGACCGGAAGTGCGTATGACGTTGGCTTGGCTCCAACTGACGCGTTTCGTCATCAAGACGTCATCAGAGGCGGTGCCAGCCAACCGCACGCTCCGGTCTATATATGTAAGCTGTTCATTAATCACCTGACCCCAGTGGCCATCTTAGTACTCCACATTGAAGCTTTGCCAGTGCTCATCATGCTTCCCAATCCAATTAACAACGACATTTTATTACATTTAATCAACATAGTTTAAATCGGTTAAAACATCATAAGTGTAATAAGTGTATGTTATGTTGTGTATAAAATTATGTATTTAGTGGTCAATGATATATAAAAGAAAGTATGTTTTAAATAATCAGCGATTTATAAAAGAAATTGTACCTTATAATTTTAATTGTAAGCAATATAGGAGGACTATTATTAAAAATTAAAAATATTAAAAATGTTATAAGAATATGTATCGGAAGAATAAAACTACAGGTAGGAAATTAAATTCTATAAAACCACTAATTCTGAATTCAAGCCTTTTAAAACATATAGATGAGGCCGAGGCCTCATCTATAATTTAATTTTTAATAATAGTCCTCCTATATTGCTTACAATTAAAATTATAAGGTACAATTTCTTTTATAAAACGCTGATTATTTAATACATACTTTCTTTTATATATCATTGACCACTAAATACATAATTTTATACACAACATAACATACACTTATTACACTTATGATGTTTTAACCGATTTAAACTATGTTAATTAAATGTAATAAAATGTCATTGTTAATTGCATTGGGAAGCATGATGAGCACTGGCAAAGCTTCAATGTGGAGTACTAAGATGGCCGCTGGGGTCAGGTGATCAATGAACAGCTTGCATATATAGACCGGAGCGTGCGGTTGGCTGGCACCGCCTCTGATGACGTCTTGATGACGAAAAGCGTCAGGTGGAGCCAAGCCAACGTCATACGCACTTCTGGTCGCAACTCCCGGTGGAACGCACGGAAGTTCCGGCCATTCGGTTCTGACTTCTCTGAATAGTGAGTGGATACTTACCTGTTTTTCTTTACTAATTGCTCATATTCTAACCCTCGTGTATGCTATATCCCCGATATATGTTGTCCATACCCCCTGAGAGGTGGTCTGTGGATTGGAGTCTGGAAGAACATTGACGCAAGGGACTACTTTTAACAGTACTCATATACTGCATTGGCGCGGTGAGTGGGGTGTATGTCGGAGGGGAGCACCTTTGGTTTCTGCTCCGGTTCCCATCACCCCGCACTACTTTACTGAACGCGGACTTATGCATGTAGCACCGCTGCTAAATGGAACTTTTTAAATAATTGTTGGTTTATCTTTATTTGTTATCGCTGATCATTGCACGGAGCACTTTCTACATATAATTATTCTCATTGTTTATTTATGCATGTAGCACCTTCAAACAAGTGTTGTTCATTTTATGATACTGATCATTGCACGGAGCACTTTTTATATAAATTATTATAATATATTATTTGTTCACATTGTTGCACTGGCTATTGCACATAAGTGATTTCTTATAAGTTGCTGGATATTGCTGTTTCTAACCCATAATTGTTTACATTACTGCACCTAATTTTTGCACATATCACAATCTATATAATTTTATTATACCACAGAACAAGCACAGACATATGTATTTATTTATTTATACTCACCTGGAGTCTACAGCACACAGACAACAATATAAGCTGACACACTCAGCTGAGGGAGGTTTATGATCTCCAGCACATCCTTCTCCAAAAACTTTTACATAAGACTTTTTTGTGTGCTAGTCCTTCATAGACAAAACTTTTGGCAGCGCCAAGCCCACTAATTATTCATAACACAGACCTTGATCTAGTTCCTAGATCTCTGTGGGGGCAGCAGCCTAGAATTTTCCATCTACCTGTGAGAGCAGCGCCATACCAAACCCCTTTAATATACCCCTTGGAGGAAAAGCCACACCAGTGAGGACCCATGGTCGGGTAATAGACCACAAGCGCTGATTGACTTCTCTTTGTCATAAGACAAGAGAGTCAACGAGGTTTGCTAAGTAGGGATCTTACCTTATGTTTTGCACATGGTGATTTAGCACGTCGCAGGCACGAGCACTTTGGAAGACAGTTTCCCTATGCATGGACATCTTTTGGATGAAAGAACAGTTATAGCATTAAGTTATTTATGAATTGGATTGTACTTTATATATGGCACTGGAACTTTTATAATATACTAATTTTGCACTATAACTTTGCACAAATACTTTTGCACATTATCCAGAGCATGATTTTTATTGCACAGTGATTTGTAAAATTTGGAAAATTGGCGTATAATTATGTTTACATTGTTTAAAGTAATATATATTAACTAAATGCTTCTAGGCATTGGCACATAAGCACTTTTAACAACATAATATTACACATTTATTCTCAAGCAGGATATTCAAATAGGGTGTATTGTATTAATGCACTTTTAATTTTAGATGGGACACTAACGGAGGTGAAGGGAAGCCACGTATAAGTGTACACATTCACAATACAATAGAATCAAGGTTCAGCATTCTAATAAGCAAGCGCTGTTAACACAGAATTATTATCTTAGTGTAAATTATATAACCCCCCCTTTAAAAGGATATAACAGCAGCTGCAGAAAAGTATTAAAACTGTGGCGCGGGAGTTTTTCACACAATACTTTAGCAAAATGAGAGTTGTTTTACACAGCTTTTATAGGAGTGAAGACGAGAGTTCTGTAGCCCAATGCAATTTTCAGCCATTCATTCTAATGGTACAATTGTTATTTCCCCCAAATAAATCCTTTTCATGTTGAGATGAAATGTATCTTTCTCTCAAAGAAATTGTCCTTGCAACAATGTTGCAATTTTGATAATCTATTTTGTTTTTAAGGATGCTCTTTTCATGTTTTGGTAAAATATTTTTCTCTGTCTCTTTCACTTGTTGATATCTATCTCACAAAAATATTTCCCCAAACTCACACAGGTGTCTTTACAAACCACAAACAATACCATTGCTTATGAAAATTTAAAACTAGTCCCATTTTTTATTTTTTTATTCTTTCCAAATGATCCTAATTTGAGCCCAAAAAATTTGATATGTGTACGAACATCAGAAATGAAAATGTCATTACCAAAAATCTGAGGATAACATTACTATTCTACACTCATGCAGCAAGAACCACCAAAAACCACAGAATAAATCAAGAATAATTCCAGACTAATGTAATTCCTATATATTCCTAGAAATGCAGTACCTGTGTATTTATGTGTCAATAGGGACTTGACATGCAGTAGCCCCGTGGTTTAAAAGGTAGCAATTCTGTCTACCATTACAGAGGTCCGAGTTCGATTCGCAAGCATGTCACTTCATGTGGTTTGTCCTCTTTATGTTGTTAAACATAACTCCTGACTCAGGACCTTACCTAAATTATGTCTAAATGTAGTATTTATGTGTAGGAGGGTTCCACCATCATTGCAAATCTTGGAAGACACACTAGCTAGGCAATTGGGACACCTGCCTTTACATGCACATGAACTTTAATGGCACCCCAGTCTCAGTCCGTAGAGTTCAATATTGAGTTGGCCCACCCTTTACAGCTATAACAGCTTCAACTCTTCTGGGAAGGCTGTCCACAAGGTTTAGAAGTGTCTATGGGAATGTTTGACCATTCTTCCAGAAGCGCATTTGTGAGGTCAGGCACTGATGTTGGACGAGAAGGCCTGGCTCACAGTCTCCATTCTAGTTCATCCCAAAGGTGTTCTATTGGGTGGAGGTCAGGACTCCTTGCAGGCCAATCAAGTTCCTCCACCTCAAACTCGCTCATCCTTGTCTTTATGGACCTTGCTTTGTGCATTGGTGCGCAGTCATGTTGGAACAGGAAGGGGCCCTCCCCAGACTGTTCCCACAAAGTTGGGAGCATGAAATTGTCCAAAATGTCTTGGTATGCTGATGGCTTAAGAGTTCCCTACACTGGAACTAAGGAGCCAAGCCCAATCCCTGAAAAACAACCCCACATCATAATCACCCTCCACCAAATGATTTGGACCAGTGCACAAAGCAAAGTCCATAAAGACATGGATGAGCAAGTTTGGGGTGGAGGAACTTGACTGGCCTGCACAAAGTCCTGAACCCAATAGAACACCTTTGGGATGAATTCGAGCGGAGACTGCGAGCCAGGCCTTCTCGTCCAACATCAGTGCATGACCTCACAAATGCGCTTCTGGGAGAATGGTCATACATTCCCATAGACACACTCCGAAACCTTGTGGACAGCCTTCCCAGAACAGTTGAAGCTGTTATAGGTGCAAAGGGTGGGCCAACTCAATATTGAACCCTATGGACTAAGACTGGGATGCCATTCAAGTTCATGTGTATGTAAAGGCAGGTGTCCCAATACTTTTGGTAATATAGTGTATCTTGCACCGAGCACATTAGTTAAACTAAGACTCTTCCTGTGTATCCAACACACGATCAATACAGACTGGACAAAAGTTGTGACCACATCTCAGGTTTACAGGATCTGTATCTGTGGTCACACAGATGGAGCAGTCCAGCTCCTGTCTCAGATCAGCAGACGCCATCGCTGACAGCAGAACAGAGAAATGAAACTAAACATCTCGGACACTCAGAGCCCCGAGGGTGCGCTTCACATTTTTCTGCACAGGGTGGGGCTGAACTGGTCTTGTACAAACCGTTTTTGTGAGCTGGCTCCTTCAACCCTGGTTGGTTTAGGATAAGCCCTTAATGGTATTTTTGTCCCAACCCCACGAGGTTCAGATTAGTCTCCAGCTAGAAACACATTGATGTCACTATTCACATTTATGATATTAGATATGTATAAACCCAAAAGGTCAAAGGATGTATGCTATGATGACTTTTTCCTTTTCTTTTTTGTTATTGGAATTGTTGCCTTCCATGTAATGTAATTACTGATCCCCCAGTGAATTGGTGCCGGTCGCTCTACTTTCTGGCCACTAGATGTCGCCATCCCTGCCAGCCTTATCTCCCCATTTCCATCGGGCCGGGAGAGGCGGGCGGGGTTACGGGGTGTGCGGCTGAAAGTGCCGTACACCCCCTCTCCTAACTACCGCCCATAGAGCTGATGGGACTCGAGGTGTGCGGCGCCCCTCGAGCCCCGCATTCGTGGGGGAGCTCAGAGGGAATTCCCGAGTCCATGACAGTGCGCGGTTCGGCGCATGCGCCATGGTAAGGGACACGGCCGGGCCTGGAAGACGTCTGCAGAGGAGAGGAGTCTCCCTGCGATGACGTCATGGCCGGGACGTATAAAGCTGCGCCTTTTCCAGAGCAGGCTACACACCTGTGTCGGACAGGCGCCGCTTGCACATTCGAATCCACATGACGATATGGTAAGCTCCAAGGAGACCTCTTCTATTATTACACCATTAGAAACCTTTAAACCCCACCACCCAACCTCCCCTTTCTGTATTAATCTTACTTTGGGACTTTCCACCAGAAATTGAGACCCGTACTACTACCTGCACTTCTTTTAAGGAACTGCTGGAGACAGTGAAAATATTGAATCCATGCAGCCACCAAGACAGGGATATTCCAGCCTCAGCTCTTTAAACAAGCGAACAGGAGAGATTTTATGATAGGCGGACTAGTTCAACATCTGAGATTTCAGGTACCTATGACTAGTTACTATTATGAATTAATTAGTGTTACCCATTGCTATAGTCCTGTTAAAAATCTGCAGTACTAAAATTTTGTACTAAGTTAGTAGAAGCTCTATGGTAACTATGTAGAGTCGGAGAGAATATTGGAAAGGATGGCCACCTAGTGGGAAAAGTTGGTACTACAAATTACTAAAAAACATAGTCAATACGGGAATCTAGTTTTTTAGGTTGGAATGGTATAGTTAATATTAAGTATTATACGTACATTTGACTTATATGATAAACAAAGCGATGAAATATTTTTCAGAGATAAATTTATACGTCCCCACACCCCTATGCGACAATTGCAGGCTTGATGAGTGGGTGGACCTTGAAGGCACCTGGTTCACTGTAAAGGATCATTTGAGTAAGTTGAAATGTAAATGTAAATGTACTAAGTAACTTGTGAAAATTTCGGTACTCTAACTATGTATGTATTACAGACTACTCCTACATACCCCAATCTTCTGAAGAAGCGTGTGTAACAAAGAACGCGAAACATGTTAAGAGGAATCCCCAGGGCATGATCGTGGGTTCAATTGCCGGACTATACCAGCAGCTGTATACTATGGGAAACCTTTAGTATTTTCCAGTCATGTTCCATTAAGAGATTGTCCAACTGTGTCTTTAAGGCCGAATTGTTGGCCCTTCCAAAACCACTGTGAGACACTAAATTAATTGAAGCTATGGATGGTCATAGTTCTTGGCGTATTAGGACCCACTATTCATGAGGGAATTCAGGGGATCAGTAGGGTAAAAACACGTCCCTATATTAGTTGGGTGTTTTTTCTATATATATTTTTGTACTATGTACTCAGATATGTGAGTTTTTCAATTTTCATTTATAATAAAAAATCTATTTTTTATACTTATTGACTCCTGTGAAGGATATGTTTTATGGTGCCAATAAAGTCCCAGGCGCTATCCTCTCTTTCTACTTGAACTGGTCTTGTAGCTTACATCACATTACAGTGTGAGAATAAAGTGAATGTCTATAAATTGAATTGATATTCAGGCGAGTGTTCTGGTCACATAATGTGGTGACTTTTAGACTTGTTTGCATCTTTTGAAATGAGAATGCTGAGCAAGTAAAATGCAGTGCCAATAGCTGGTCACATGTCTGGGACACGTCATGTAGGTATGGGGTAGCTGAAGATTGATAATCTCTCAAATGATGTCTGTCTGGTTACCAATAGAGCTACAACACACCCCTGGCAACAGTGCCCTTGTGTGTGCCCCTGACATGGCGGGTGCCGTCAGATAGAGGGGAGGGAGAAGAGCGGGCACATGTCCACTCTCTTCCTTTCCTTGTTACGTATTTGACATCACTTCCAGGTCCGCTTGAACCAGCACCAGAGGTAAAAGGAGGAAACTGTCCCCCTCAAGGGACAACGCTCCTGTTATCAGAGGCCAGAGTTCAGAGCCTGAGAGGGAGTACCAGAGCAGCCTTTTTCACGTGTCGGGGATGGTGGAAAAGTGGGGAAACCTCAGCAGAAGTCAAGCCAGGATCCCAGTGAGAGAGAAGGGGTGACACTTGAAAGAGAGAGAGAGAGTTCAGCGGTTAGGCTGCAGAGCCAAGAAGGGAACCCAGCAGGTTGGTGTTGGGGTCACTCAGGAAATGCAGTGGTTGGCTGGGTGAAGTACAAGGGGCTCAGTGCCAGTGGGAGCCCAGCGGGTTTCGTCAAGAGACTGTGAATGTAAAACTTGTGGAGCTATAGCGGGAGGCTGTGAGACAGAAGCCAGATCTGTGCAACAGGGATACCAAGTATGGTATGTGCATCAATCTGAGTGGACGTCCAAATTTCAATACAAAACAGAATAGTCCTAGTCAGGCAAAGTTGGAGAGCCAGTGGGACTTTATAGCTACAAGAATTTTATTTAGAGAGTCTTGGAGTCTTCTAAATGTTTTTGCACCTACCTAAAGGGTGTCCTGGCCCTAACCCTCTCTCCCCAGTTCTTGAAAAGAAAGATAAATCTCTTTTGTTCTGCATCATCAAAGTGTCTGGCGTCCTCCCTGACCCTAAGGCCTCATATACACAGGCGTTTTGAAAAAACGAGCTGTAAAATCGGGATCGACGCCAGGAAAAAATTGTCATTAAAAACACGATTTCATCTGCGCTTTGCTTTGGCGTTAATTCGCGTTATTGAGCGTCAGCGCTAAGTCGCGTTTTGTTTAAAAAGACATCCCTCTGCTATTTTTGGACATTTTAAAACATAAAATGCCGGCGCTAAAAAGACCGGTTAACGCCGCTACGGCGCTAATTCGCGTAATTGAGCATTTTGCTGGCTCAGCGTCAAAAACGCTCTAAAGCTGCAGTTTCAGAGCACACGGGTCCTGTGTTAGATTTACACTTAAGAGTGCCAACGCCATCTACAGCTCAAAAATGTCAACGTGTATATGAGGCCATAGAATAACATGGTGTGGTATTCTCAAGCTGTAAAAACAGCTCAAAAACGCAGCGTTAATAACGCCCATGTGTATGAGGCCTTAACCACTTCAGCCCCGGAAGGATTTCCCCCTTTAGGACCAGAGCACTTTTTGTGATTCGGCACTGCTTCGCTTTAACTGAGAATTGCGCGGTCGTGCGACGTTGTACCCAAATGAAATTTGCGTCCTTTTTTCCCACAAATAGAGCTTTCTTTTGGTGGTATTTGATCCCCTCTGCGTCATTTCTGATCACCGCTAGAAACAAAAGAAGAGCGACAATTTTGCAAAAAAAAAACAATATTTCTTTCTTTTTGCTAAAATACAAATACAAAAAAAAAATATAAAAAAACATTTTTTTTCATCAGTTTTGGTCGACTTATATTCTTCCTCATATTTTTGGTAAAAAAAAAATCACAATCGGCGTTTATTGATTAGTTTGCGCAAAAGTTGCCGCGTTTACGAATGATGAGAATTAATTTCTGGGGTTTTTATTTTTTTTTATATTTTGCGATATTGGGGCGGACATTTTGACACTTTTTTGGGACCATTGCCATTTATACAGCAATCAGTGCTATGAAAATGCAGTGATTACTGTGTAAATGCCATTGGCAATGAAGGGGTTAACCTGGAGGGGGCGCTGTAAGGGTTAACTGTGTTCCCTGGGCGTGTTCTAACTATATGGGGGCTGGGCTGGCAGGGGTAGGAGAGTGATCACGGCTTCCATATACAGGGAGCATGTGATCACAGCCCTTCCCCCTCTGTCAGAACGGAGATCCATTTTTACATACATGGACATGCATTCTTTCACTGCGGGGGAGCCACCGTGGGTAGCCGGCGGAGATCGAGTCCGCTCTACCCGCTCCTTGGCCCCCCTGGAACACAGTGAGCACGCGAGCACACCTCTGGCTGCGCGCGCTCACAATACTCGTTATCGCGGCTGCCGTCAGGTGACAGCGTTTTGCGATAATGAACCACTTTGCCACCGTGAAGCCATGGCGGGTGGTCGGCAAGTGGTTAAGGTCACCATCAGGCCAGTTGAGGTCAGGGCCCGGGCTACACTTTCATATACAAAGAGTAGGTTACTATATGGTTGTTTTATAATATAACGATCCTACTAAGTGGTTAAGTTGTTTATATGGTGTACTCGTGCTCTATAACTTTATGTATACTGGCTGATGTTTATCTGCAAAGACAAACCTATGAAGTATATGAAGCGATGGTATTATGTACTAGACATGTCCATCATTCTAAACATTTGTGGGCAAGAATTGTACCCCGAGAGCAATGTGCCTGTAATTATTGATGACCTTTCTGGGCCTGGATAATGCGTGACCCACTTTCATGATGGAGTGGAAACATACAGTCCCATCAATACCACCAAAACCTGGGGCCCCCCTCAGGCCTTTCTTACTATGGTTGCTGAACTGCCAAGATAGAGACAGGTCCTGGCGGTTGCCAGGGCTAAACTAGATATACCTTTTGAGAATACCAAGCTAATATTTTTCCCGGACTATTCTCAAGATGTTCAGCAACGCCGCAAGTCCTATACAGAGGTGCGTAAGAGACTTTGAGAAAAGGGCATTCAATTTGTCTTCCTCGACCCCAGCAGACTTCATTGATCATTTAATCATTTAAAGTGGAGTTCCATACTGTTTTGTGTTTATTAAAAGTCAGCAGCTACAAAAAGTGTAGCTGCTGACTTTTAATAAACAGTAACTTACCTGGCTCCCGGTCCAGTGACAGCTGCTCCCGAAGCCTCGCTCGTCTCCCCACTCCTCCCGACGGCCCCGCCATTCCTAGTGTGGGCACCCACTGCGCATGCGCGAGTCGCGCTGCGCATCCCTAGTGGCCAGGCAATCTTCTGGGACTTGTGACGTGTCCCAGAAGATTGCCAGGAGGGAGGGGCCGCCTAGGAGGAGAGGAGGAGTCACCTAGGCCGCCCCGAGGCGGAAGGTGGAAGAGGGACAGGAAGTCCCTCTGAAACCTGGGGACACACTCCGCCCCCAAAAAAATGACACGCCAAATGTGGCATGTAAGGGGGTGAGGAGTGCTTAAAGCCGAAGCTCCATTTTTGGGTGGAACTCCGCTTTAAGTACCATGCTTTTTACTCTCTAGATGATATCACGTGATCAAAAGGTCTTCTCTATTCTATCATGGAATGTCCATGGCCTTAACTCTAAATTTAAAAGAGCGTTGCTCTTCAGGTATTTGAAAATACATTCTCTACATATAGTGCTACTTCAAGAAATGCATCTTATGGGCAGCAGGCTTTCTGTACTTAAGAGGCCATGGGTACAGAAGACCTATCATGCCACATATTCTACTTTTTCTAGAGGGGTTTCGATGTTAATCAATAAATATTTTCCATGTACAGTAGAGAATGTATTTTCAGACCCCCTGGGCAAATATGTTCTGGTTGTATTTCTGCTGTGGGGTCAGAGATATGTAGTTGTTAATGTCTATGTTCCACCCCTTTCTCTGGAACCCTACTATATAGTCTGTTAGAAAAGGTTTCCCCCTATGGCCCAGTTAAGTTATTGATAATGGGAGACTTCAATGCTACACTTGATCCTGTTCTCAATACGCCAGCTTCTCCCAAAAATGTTTCTGCAGAGCTCTCAACCTGGGCCCAGACGCCAGGCCTGGTAGAGGTTTGGCGGTGGAAAAACCCATTAATTAGATCATACTCTTGTTTTTCAACTTCGTACAGGACTGCTTCCTGCATAAATTTGGCCTTGGCTAATCCGGCTATATTAGTGGATATGGTAGATGCTAAATACTTGCCTAGTGAGTTATTTGACCATGCCCCATTAATATTAACACTTTGATTTCACCACTTTCGTGATGCAGCCCAGTGGCAATTGGGAACCCACTGAATATCACATTCAGATGTGGTTGATAAAATTTCATCCCTGCTTGCAGAATATTGGGAGTTTAATGTAGGGTCTTCCACTTTAGCAAATACATGCAATGCCTTTAAGGCCTACACTTGAGAAAAATATATACAGTGGGTACGGAAAGTATTCAGACCCCCTTACATTTATCACTTTTTGTTATATTGCAGCCATTTGCTAAAATCATTTAAGTTCATTTATTTTCCTCATTAATGTACACACAGCACCCCATATTGACAGAAAAATACAGAATTGTTGACATTTTTGCAGATTTATTAACCACATCAGTACTGGGCACGAAAACCCCCTTCCTGTCCAGGCCATTTTTCAGCTTTCAGCGCTATCACACTTTGAATAACAATTACTCAGTCATGCAACACTGTACCCATATGAAATTTGTGTCCTTTTTTTCACACAAATAGAGCTTTCTTTTGGTGGTATTTAATCACTAGGGTTTTTTTTTATTTTTTGTGCTATAAATAACCAAAGATTGAAAATTTTTTGAAAAAATGCCTTTTTCTTTGTTTCGGTCATAAAATTTAGCAAATTAGTAATTTTTTTTTGTAAATTTTGGCCAAAATTTATACTGCTACCTTGTGAAAGTTATAGAGTCTACAAGCTATGGTGCCAATCATTGAAAATTGATCACACCTGATATACTGATGGCCTATCTCATTTCTTCAGACCCTAACAAGCCAGGAAATACAAATACCCCCCAAATGACCCCTTTTTGGAAAGTAGACATTCCAAGGTATTTAGTAAGAGGCATGGTGAATTTTTTGAAGTTGTAATTTTTTCCTACAATTCTTTGCAAAATGAAGATTTTTTTTTTCTTTTCTTTTTTTTCCCCCCCAAAATTGTCATTGTAACGGGTTATTTCTCACACGCAGCATATGCATACCACAGATTACACCCCAAAACACATTCTGCTACTCCTCCTGAGTATGGAGATACCACATGTCTGAGACTTTTTCACAGCCTAGCCACATACAGAGGCTCAACATGCAGGGAAAGCCGTCAGGTATTCTAGGGACATAAATTACACATCTAATGTCATGACGACCTATCACATTTTTGAAGGCCCTGGAGCACCAGGACAATGGAATTGCCCACAAAATGACTCCATTCTGGAAAGCAAACACCCCAACTAATAATCTATGAGCCATAATCAGTCTTTTGAACGGTTCATTTTTTCCAGTAGTTTTTGGAAAATGTGGGAAAAAAATGAAAACGCATTTTTTTTACACAAAGTTGACCATTTATAAGATATTTCCAACACATAGCATGTACATAGCAAAAATGGCACCCCAAAATACATTCTGCTATTCCTCCTGAGTATGGCGATACCACATGTGTGAGACTTTTACATAGCCTGACCACATACAGAGGCCCAAAATTGAACTAGTACCTTCAGGCGTTCTACAAGCATAAATTACACATCTCATTTCTCAACTACCTATTACACTTTTGTAGGTCCTGGAGCACCAAGACAATGGAATTGCCCACAAAATGACCCTATTTTGGAAAGCAAACACCACAACGTATAATCTATGAAGCATAATGAGTCGTTTGAACATATCATTTTTTTCCAGTAGTTTTTGGAAAATGTGGGGAAAAAATGAAAAACGCTGTCACGAACCTGGTGGTGGAGTCTGTCTTGTGCAGGGAACAACCGATCTTGTGCACCTGATTCAAGGACCCCTGGTAGAGTAGACAGAGGCCCAAGAGTACGGGATGGCACGAGGGCTGGAGGGTCACCGATGATGTGGAAAGGCTCCAGAAGACGTGCAGATAGAAGGATGGTCGTACAGGCTGGGTCGGCAACAGGCAGGCAGGAAGGTACAAAAGGATAAGGCAAACGGGTAGTCAAGTCCAAGCAAGGTTCGTTAATGGGCGGGCAGCAGAGGTACAAGGGAGCAGACAATCGGATGGTCGTGGATAGCCGGGGTCGGTGCGGCAGCGGAACAGCAGGTCAGGACAAGCCGGGTCAACAGGAGGCAGAACAAACACAGGAACAGGTAGCCAGAGCTGAGGCTCACAGGTCACGGATGCTGTAGAATGAGCAGCACGTGTTGCTGGGAACACAGAGTTTCAATAGCGGAACAGCCAGAATCCATCTGGCAGAAAGTTCCTTCTCTAAAATTGCCCCAACCCAAGGGCAGCCTCCGCATGCCTTACCGGGTACAGCCATCCTGGTGATTTTTCTAGAAGGCCTGGATTAGTCCGGGGGCGTGGATGTTCTTCTCAGGTTCCCAGGAGTTCTCCTCCGGACCAAATCTCTTCCACTTGATTAAATACTGGGTCTCCACAGCTCTCCGGGGACAGTTCAAGATAGCTTCCACCTCAAACTCCTCCTCTCTGTTGACCAAGATGGGGCCCGGTGGGCCTACCCTCCGACCCGAGAAGGAGTCGAGGACCATGGGTTTTAATAGAGACACATGAAAAACCGGGTGGATCCGCAGGGAAGGCGGGAGATCTAGTTCAAATGCCACCCGGCTAATCTTTCTCTTCACTGGGAAAGGCCCCATAAATCTTGGACCCAATTTCTTCGAGGGGCATGCTAGCTTTAAGTTTCTGGTAGAAAGCCAGACACGATTGCCAGGTTGGAGCTCCAGTCCCCCCACCTCCTCTTATCGTAGGCCTCCTTGTTAGCCTCCCGGGACCTTGATAGTGTCTCCTGAAGAAGCTTGGAGTTGGATTGGAGGAAGCTGGTGATATCCTGTGCTGCTGGGACAGTACACTCCGGACTCAGGTCGGCCAGAAATGTAGGATGGTATCCATAATTGGCCCAGAATGGGGACTGCTGGGTGGCCGAATGAATGGTGTTATTGTAAGCAAATTCGGCCACCGGCAGCAGTGCAACCCAATCATTCTGTGAGAAGGAAGAAAAGCATTGCAAGTATTGCTCCAAGGTCTGATTCGCCCTTTCCGTCTGGTCGTTCGTCTGCGGATGGTAGGCGGAGGAAAATGCGAGCTCAATTTCCAGACCAGCACACAAGGCTCTCCAAAACCTGGACGTGAACTGGACCCCCTGATCAGACACGATGTTGCTGGGCACTCCATGAAGTCGGATGACTTCTCTTATGAATGTGCTGACCGTTTCGGCCACTGAGGGGGTCCCCTTCATGGGAATGAATTGTGCCATCTTTGTCATTCGATCCACAATGATGAAGATAGTCGTAAAACCTTCAGACGGGGGAAGTTCGACAATATAGTCGATTGCCAGTTGCGACCACGGGCGCTCAGGTATAGGAAGGGGGTTTAGGAGACCCCAGGCCTTACCTCTGTCCGTATTATTCCTGGCACAGACAGGACAGGCCCCCACGTATTTCTTGCAGTCCTCCGTGATGTTGGGCCACCAGAATGACCGTGAGACGAGCTCAGCGGTCTTATGAGAACCAAAATGTCCAGCCAGTTTATGGTCATGGTATCGATCCAGGATTCTAAGGCGCAGACTTGCCGGGATAAACATTCTCCACCCACACCACCAATGACCATCTCTGACGGTCAGTCAGGTGTTCCTGTCGGTAGCAGAACCGGCCAGGACCCGACGAAGTTGGGAGAGGAAGTCCTCATCGGACAGAAGGAAATTCCGTGCTGGAAGTATGATGTCATATGGGGCAGCATTTCCTGGCTCCGAGAACATCCGGGAAAGGGCATCGGCTTGCTGTTCTTAGATACGGGGCGATACGTCAAATGGAAGTGAAACCTGGAGAAGAACAGCGGGCCTGCCGAGGTCTTAGCCTCTTTGCTGTTCGGAGGTACTCCAGGTTTTTGTGATCTGTGAAAATAAGGATAGGATGAGAGGCCCCTTCCAGCAGATACCGCCACTGAAGGTAAACTGCATAGCGGGGCATAGATTCTTGTCGTTCGGCTACGGGAAAGGGCCTACAAGAGCCTCGGTCCTTTACGACGGGGTATACTGTAGTATGAAGGTCGTGCCTTAAAGGAAGACAGGCTACTCCTGAAGGAGAGGGTTGAAGCAGCCCAGGACCGGCCAAGACGATGGCTGTCCTTGTGGACTGACTGGCAGTCTCTACCAGTAACCACCACACCCACCTCTTACAAATAGGGCCGTTCAGACGCGGAATCTTAGGACCTAGCTATGGTACTGGTATTTGACCGACCTGTAAAACCAAGAGTATTCTGGCGACTCGAG
>BLSH010192566.1:2069022-2082469 GCA_018402905.1 Glandirana rugosa | reverse complement strand
ATCCCTGGAGGGGTCTGTAACATGGAACATGATTTGGCATTGCTGGAAGATTGGTCAAAGCAGTGGAGACTGCAGTTCAATATTTCTAAATGTAAAATAATGCACCTAGGGAAAAAGAATCCCCTTAGAGAGGACAGCATTGGGGGTACAGTGTTAGCCAGCACTACAGAAGAAAAAGATTTGGGGGTGCTTATTTCAGATGATTGCAAAATGAGCAAACAGTGTGACCAGGCAGTGGGAAAAGCAAATAGAATTCTGGGATGTATCAGTAGAGGGATCACCAGCAGGAGGAAGGAGGTTCTGATTCCTCTATATAGATCTTTAGTGAGACCTCACTTAGAATACGGTGCCCAGTTCTGGAGACCACACTTACAAAAAGATATTGATAAGATAGAACGAGTTCAGAGACGGGTAACAAAAATGGTGAAAGGTCTGGGAGATAAAACATATCAAGAGCGACTTCAGGAACTTAATATGTACAGTCTGGAGGAAAGAAGGGAGAGGGGAGACATGATTGAAACCTTTAAATACATCAAGGGGGTGAATAAGGTTCAGGAGGGCAGTCTTTTCAATATGAAACCAAAATCAAGAGCACAGGGACCTCAAACTAACTGGAGGGAAGTTCAAAACGAATCTTAGAAAGTATTATTTTACTGAAAGGGTGGTTGATGATTGGAATAAAATACCAACAGAGGTTGTGAGACAGTCAACAGTAAATGGCTTCAAACATGCTTGGGATAAACATATATCTATAGTCAGACAACAAGGTTAATGTGAAAAAAATAAATAAATAAAAAGGGGCAGACTCGATGGACTACTCAGTCTTTTTCTGCTGTCACTTTTCTATGTTTCTATGTTTAAATTATGGGGCTGATGGATGCATGCAGGGGATGGCCAGCACTATTGGTTGTAGACAGCTGAGCTCTCTGCCGGTCACCTAGCCGTGATAATGCTGCTTAGACGTCACTGTCTCCTTGGCAGTAAGGTGGGGGCTCTGATCAGTAAAACCACTATCATATTTAATATTAGATCCCATTAGATGGGGGGAGTAGGGGTACATCACATGGAACTCATCCCAATCGGCTTGTTAACAGAGAAGACTATGTAGTGCAACCACTGCAGGAAGCTCAGCTGTCTACAACCAATTGTGCTGGCCCTCCTGCACATGCACCCATCAGCCCCATAAAGTAACCAAAACTGGGTCCTGATACGCTGCCGCTGCTGCCATAGAGAGAGAGACCAGTGCTGTCAATAGCAAGGACAGGACTGAAAGAGGAGGCTGGGAACCCAAATGATGGTGGCATGCCAGGACCCAGCCGCAAGTGCAACTTTTGCGACCCTGGTAATTCCACCACTGGTCCACAGTGGGAGGATTCCCCCATCCACCTGGAATGTGTAGATGGGGGAATTGGATCATGGTTTTTTTTTTTTCAGTTAACCTAAGGCCCTTTCAGATGAGGCAGACCCCTTCCAGTGGATCCGCCTGCTCAGTGAGGAATCTCTCTGCTGATCCCTGCTGAGCAGACGGATGACAGGTCTGTGTTCTCTATGGAGCAGTCGGATGGAAATGGACTGCCTGTCTGTTTCCATCTGACTGTCATCCGATCCGATCCCCTGGGCAGATGGGGAACGGATCCCCATCCATCTGTTTTTAGCAGGCCCGATCTGATGCCAGCGAGTGTCAGAGGACAGGTTTGCTGACATCCTCTGCTCCATAGAGAGCAATGGGTGGTCTGATGGGGCCTGCCTGAAAAACTGACAGGCGGACCCGATTGGTCTGCTGGCATGAGAGGAGCCTAATGGTTGAACAAAAAAATGTATGGGCTGCCTAAGTCCTAAGAAGTGGAGTTTGTGAAGCTCTTGGAAGAACTGAGAGGGAGAGGGTGACAGATAGGGGAGAGAACAGAGAGAGATAGGGGCCGATCATTGATCACAGAACAGAGTTCACTCACCCGAGGGCTGAGGCTGGTAGCTGGTGGCCCATCATTGACACAGCTGCCATAGTAGCAGATTGCTGTTTTTCATATTTCCCACCCACACATCCTCCCTCTCTCAGGCATAGCTGCACGCCGGGTATAGGAGGGTGGGCAGGCCAGGCAGACACAGGAGGAACATGGACAGGAGGAGGAGGTTGTATTCCTCTCTGCTCTCCCATCTGTGTAGGGAGGGCGAGGGGGAAGAGTGTGCTCTCTAGGGTGTCACAGACCCTCCGCTCAGCTGCAGCCACCACTCTTATTGTCCTACAGAAATCAGGCTGTTTTTTCAAACTGATGGGAGGTTGGCAACACTGCTTGCCCCACCCCGGTGGTGAAACTCCAGGGCCTGGTCGCAAGTGAGACTTCTGCAGCCCTAGTAGTTCCGCCACTCTTTTGCTGTTTGTACTCCTTTCCCCCTATTGTCTAAAATAAACCTTTAAAAACACCAAAATACACAAAAAAAAAAAAAAACCCAAGGGAAAGGAGACTAAAAAAGTTAACAGCCGTGTGATCCAGCATATCCTTTATCCAAGTTATCATGGAGGAAATTTACCATTTTTACCGCCCTCCCTCCCCTCCCCCAACCTGTACAGCATCACCTGTCACAGAATATCAATCATCACATCACAGCAATCTCTACTGATATTTTTATTGGTGAATTTATACAGATATATGAACCATCACCCAGATTCACTGACATATTCTTTATATGATATGGGATGTATAATACACTATAAAGAGAGGAAATATAAAAGGTTCAAAATTCAAACAGAATCAGAGTTCTTCCTTATCCCATCACATCCTATCAATGACAGCGACACTATGACATCACAAACAGCGATAACAAACCAATATTATCCCCAATCTTATTACAAAGCGATGGTTTACATGCGGTTTAACCATGTTTTTAGCTGCTGTCCCATTGACTTAGGTCACGCGTTTTGCTGCGTTGTCTGAAAGCGTACCAAAGATGCGGCATGTGGGACTTTTGATGTGTTTTCAGGAAACGCGGCAAAACAAGCATCCTAATAGAAGTCTATGGGACTGCGGCTAACAACTTGCATAAAACGCATGAAAAATATGCATACGCCCTGGCTGCTTCCAAAATGCAGCGCACCAATGTGACCCTCGGCCTCAAGCCTCGTACACACGGGACGACGATCGTATACAACAGGTCGTACTAACGACCGTTGTATGCGATATCGATCGTTCGTATGCGCGATTAGAACAGCCGAACATACGACGGTCGTACAAGGGAGTTGTATGAGCAGACTAGAAAACTTGGTCGTACCAACAAGCGCTCATACGACCATTGTATCGTGTGTACAGAGAAGTTGGTACAACAAGTTGTATTGTGCAAAACACGCATGCTCCGAAGTCAGGAACGGCCCGATGCTAATTACATGCACCTGAACGTTCTTTCTGTGGTCGTACGATCGAGTAGTGCAGTCAGTATGCAAGTTACATTATGCAACATAAGATTTGCGACGATCATACGTACAATCGTCGTCCCGTGTGTACGAGGCTTAAGTCTCTCCCCCGCATGTCTCTGATTGCTACACCTAAATGTGCCTAAGCTCAGAACTGTCTATAGTATTAGATAGAGGGGTGAAGGGTTAGAACCTCTGTCTGTTTTTTGTTTGCTGTAGAGATTCTCCCCCCGTATTTCTCCTGGTGACCCCTGACACTGACACAGGAAGTGCTGGAAATCCAATATTTTATGGCTGTCACTGGAACAGGAAATGAGGGTAAATCTTCCCATGGGGACATGTGTTCCGGTGACACCGATCTAAGAGGGCAATTCCTCTGACCTTGGAGAGATTTCCTCTCACTTCTTGTGTCTCTGGGAACAGGAAGTGAAAAGGAATCTCCCCATCGGGGCACAGACAAAAAAAAAAAAAAGTGACCGGGGTTCTAACCTTTTCTTTCTCTATCAAAATAAAAAAAATGGCTTTATATTTATTTTAACCACTTGACCTCTGGAAGGTTTTTGTCCCTTCATGACCAGTCCAGTTTTTGTTTTTCAGCACTGCGCTACTTTAACTGATAATTGCTCAGTCATGCAACGCTGTACGTAAATTACATTTTTTTCACACAAATAGAGCTTTCTTTTGGGGGTATTTGATCACCCCTGTTTTCTTTTTGTTTGTTTTTTTTTTGTTTTTGCTATGTAAATGAGAAAAAAACAAAACCTTTGAAAAAAATGACATTTTCTACTTTTTTATTGTTATAAAATATATCTAATAAAACCAAATTTCTTCATAAATTTAGGCCAAGATGTACCCTGCAACAAGTCGTTGGTTAAAAAAAAAGTGTACATTAACCTTTTGCCGACCGTCAGGTCGACGGCGACAAGGTGGCTCTGCTAGGCATATGAAGGCGGCTGCCAGATCGTGCACTGTGAGCACGCACGGGCGCTCACTGTGTTCTGGGGGGGCAGGGGAGCGGGTGCGGAGGACTCGATCTCCGCCGGCCACCCGCGATGCCCCCCCCCCGGAGTGAAGGAACAGAGGTCCGTGTATGTAAACACGGATCTCCGTTCTGTGAGAGGGGGAAGGGCTGTGATCACAGGCTTCCTCTATATGGAAGCTGTGATCACTCCCATTCCCCTGCTAGCCCAGCCCCCATACAGTTAGAACACGCCCAGGGAACACAGTTAACCCTTAGAGCCCCCCCCCAGATTAACCCCTTCACTGCCAATGGCATTTACACAGTAATCAGTGCATTTTTATAGCACTGATCGCTGTATAAATGCCAGTGGTCCCCAAAAAAGTGTCAACATGGTCCTACATGTCCGCCCCAATATCGCAGTACTGCTAAAAATCGTAGATCGCCGCCATTACTAGTAAAAAATTAAACATAAATGAAAACACCAGAAATGAATTCTCATCATCCGTAAATGCGGCAACTTTTGCGCAAACCAATCAATAAACGCTGATTGTGATTTTTTTATCACAAATATGAGGAAGAATATAAATCGGCCAAAACCGTTGAAAAAAATGTTTTTTTATATTTTTTTTTTTTTCGATTTGTATTTTAGCAAAAAGTAAGAAATTTGTTTTTTTTTTTCAAAATTGTCGCTCTTCTTTTGTTTATAGCGGCGATCAGAAATGACGCAGCGGTGATCAAATACCACCAAAAGAAAGCTCTATTTGTGGGAAGAAAAAGGACGCAAATTTTGTTTGGGTACAACGTCGCACGACCGCTCAATTATCAGTTAAAGCGACGCAGCGCTGAATCTCAAAAAGTGCTCTGGTCCTAAAGTGTGAAATCCTTCCGGGGCTGAAGTGGTTAATTGGTTTATGTGAAAATTATGAGTTTATAAATTATGGTATACATATTTGAGAAACCAGGCTGGCCAGCTTCTGAAGGTGTTACATTTAGTGACGAAACGTTTCAGCTTTGGAATGCAAGGTGTCACGCTCGCTAGGAACGCATGCTGGAGCATGGAGGACCACAGCTTCTACTGAGTTACAGGAATACATGAAAAGTATTGTATGTAACCTGAATGATACTATTGAATAAAGTCTGGAGATTTAAATCAATATCACGCTATGAGAGTCTTGTCCTTTCCCCGTATTCTCTATTTTTAACATTGAAAACTTTGCAAGTCCACACCAAGAAAGAGGGGATCCCAACTGGATTACCAAGGACCCAGGGTCCGTGAGAGACCACCTTAAGCGTTTTTTGATTCCTCTTAGTTGTATGGCAAGAGGGTCAAATATATTTGGTGAGTGAGGGATCTATTCCTAATATTCACAATGGAATTGGTGTCACTGGATATACGGGCACATAGGAAGAAAGCACAAGGCACCAGAAGATTTAAAGATTGCATAGCAGCAGCAGACTAATAAGACTGGATTGTTTTTGTATATACTGCACTGCAGCTGCTGGCTGGTTGCTTGCACAAGTTGATATGCACAATCAGGGGAGGGCTGGGCCAGGGGGCATGGTGGCAATTGCCCCCCAGGCCACCCCAAGTTACATTCTAAATGGCTGGCGGCCGTTGCCCGCTGACAATATTTTCTATTTGTGGAGGAAGTAGGGGCCTAGTAATTCGGCAGCTCTCCTCTTTCTGCATTGCAGGCTGCATTGGATGGGCACTGGTGAGGCTGCATTGATGGGCACTGATGAGGCTGCAGGGTATCGATGGGCACTAAAAAGGCTGCACCTCCTTTGTTGCTATTAACATTAAATTATGTTACCACATTGTATCATATTTGTCTTGCTTCATAACATTCATATCTATTATAAAACCAGGTGGGCATGAATGGTGAGCTGATTCGGTGGTTCAATGGGCCACTTTAGTGGACTTGCCCCCCAGGCCTAAGGCTGCCAGCCCTCCCCTGTGCACAATTGACTTCACTTATCTAATCCATTTTGCATGTTTACTTATTTTTGTTGTTTGCACAGATTAAGGTCTAAATACAGATATTTATATGGTGATCATAGGCAATAGATTTGGATATCATTGGATGTTTATCTGCTATTTGGTAGATGTTATGATACGCGGGTTCACTTATATATGTTTCCAAGTTTTTCACTAGTTTATTGCATAATTTGCACAAATTTGTATATTTGCACATATTTTTTGCACATATTTGCAGTTGTTGCACAGTATATTGCAGGGTGGATTTGATTTAAATCAAGTCGATTTAAATCACGATTTAAATCATGATTTAAATCACTAGTAAAAAGGCTTGATTTAAATCAACTTCTGGCAAATTACTGACATCTATCCAAGATTATCTATTTCTAGTAAGCACTATCTACACAGGGGGGCTCATCCCAGGTGTTTACATTCATTCTATGAACCAAATTCACATTTCTCACCAGATTTCACCAGTTTCAGCCCAGATTTCCTGTAATATCATTTTAAATGTCTCTTGACTTCCCAGATAGCGTTATATGACCTTTCTCTACACATAACCCAGCATGGAGGGGCTCAGTGAAGGTGGCGGTGAAGGTGTGGAGATGTCTGATTGGGTCACACAGATCATAAAAGGACAGCTGCCCGGCCTCATAATCCACATAGATCATGACTCTGTTACTGGAGAGATTGGAAGATATGCTTATCAGTTTATTGTCATACAATAGAGAACACCCACTGTTAAACCTCCACAAACCCCAGGACTTCTTATTATTTCCAATCCTTGAATGCACTCCTCTCCTCTCTATACTGGGATAACTCATCCCGACTCTGTAATGTTCTGACTCACTGACATCCACTTCCCAGTAATGACGCCCCGAGGAAAATTGCTGACTGCTTAATACCTGGAACCACCACTGAAATCTCTCCGGTGTTTCTGGACGATTCTGCTTTATATCTGACCAGGATGCGGTTTTCATGTCATCTGATATCTGTAGATTATTATGAGCGGTGTTCACATCCAGTAATATGTCTGAAGCTTCCTGTATATTGAAGAATACATTTACCCCTTTTATCATATCAGATAACCCTGTGTGTAATGTGTGTGAGATTCCAGCCACACCCAGATCCCCTCCATCATGGAGGAGTCTATCATGTCTCTCTCTGTCCTCATTATCTCCCTCCTCAGTATCACACAAGCCCCCTGTGTCTGATTCCTGTAGGACAGTCAGTGGGTCAGTCATGTTACACAGCTCCTCAATGTCCTCCATCTTCCTGGACAGATCCTCCTTCTTTATTTCCAGATGATGGATCAGATCAGACAATGAGATTCGCTCTTCCTGGCTGGAGATGTTTCTCAGGACTCTATTCTCCAGGTCTTCCAGCTGTCTCCTGAGTGCTATGAAAAAGGCAGTGACTCTTTCTCTTTCAAGGGTTGTTTTTTCTTGTACTTTTTTCCTGCGATCCTGCAGACTCTGGACTCTTTTCTCCATCTCCTCTCTCTCTGTCATCAGTTTCTGCAGAACATTTCTCAGTTTCTGTTTCTTCTTCTCAGAGGCCTCATCCAGAGTCTCCACCTTGTGTCCCCGGTGTTCTCCATCCAGCCTGCAGGACACACAGATACAGGCAGAGTCCTCAGTGCAGTAATATTTAAGAAGTTCTCTATGGATGGAGCATTTTCTGTTCTCCATGGAAGTGGTGGGATCGGTTAGGACATGTTCTGGTGATGTGCTGTGGACTTTCAGGTGATTATCACACAGAGAAGCTTCACACATCAGACAGGATTTAACAGCAGGCACAGGATAGTGAATACATTGTGTACAGAAGATTCCGGTCTTCTTCTGATCTGGATGAGTAGATCGTAAAGTCTCCACTATGTTACGCAGGGCTATGTTCCTCTGCAGCGTGGGGCGACCCATAGACCTTTTTCTGCACTGAGGACAGGAATATCCTCTAGACCCCTCCTGTGTATCCAACACACGATCAATACAGACCCGGCAGAAGTTGTGTCCACAGCTCAGCATTACGGGATCTTTATAAATGTCCAGACAGATGGAACAGTCCAGCTCCTGCCTCAGATCAGCAGACGCCATCGCTGACAGCAGAAAAGAGAAATGAATGTGAAAATCTCAGACAAGCTGAAACCAGAGGACGCGTCTCACATTTTTCTGCACAGGGTGGGGCTGAACTGGTGTTGCAAATGATAGCCGCAGGAAGTGTGTGAATAAAGTGAATGTCTATAAAATGAAGTGACATTTCTATACAAGGCACTGTTCTGGTCACATGCTGTAGTGACTGTTAGACTTGTTTGCATTTTTTGAAATATGAACTTCAGACCAAACCAATAATAAGCTAGCAATGCTGTGCCAATAGATGTTTACATGCTAATGTGTTTTAGTTGTTCTGTGTAAAAGAAATATTTTCAGAGTCAATTGACAATTTCACTTTTGGCCCCCTTTTCACCTAGGTGTGGCAGAAATGCGCAAACAACATGCTAAAACATGCAACATGCTTGTAGTGCCATTATTTATTAATGTCACTGCAAACACGGGTAGCAGTGACACATTGCTGCTGACAAAACACATGAAAAACATGCAAAGATGTGCACTGCAAAAGGCACTTGGCACAGTGCCAACATTTGTTACATGAGCTTTTTTTCTTTTCAAATGTTTTATTGATGAGAAAGCAGAGAATAAATAACAGTATACAAATATAACAGTGTTACATAGGTGATAAGTAACACTCTGAGTGGTATAGCCGAGTATAGAAGTAAGCAGTCTACCATTCAGTTGTATCATCTTAACATGGGGAAATTGGTATACTATATTAGGAGAGAGCAGTGCTCAGTAGTAGAGAGAGCATTTAAGAACCCAGTATGATCAGGTTGAAACAAGAAAAATAAAAAAGGAATGAAGGTGCCGGAGGGTTTGCTGGTGTCCGGCTAAGTGGCCCAGCCGAAGTGGGGGAGCAAAGGCCTCCCATAACTCATACGTTATTGTAATGGGGGAGGGAGGATCAAGAGAAGGGGAAAGGGGGAAGGCCCCGAGTAGGGGGGGTGGTGGGAGGGGTGGGGGAGAAGGGGGTATCTCCAGAGGGGGGGGGGGAACAAGCCCAGGGAGGCATAGGAGTGTGCAGACCTGGTGTGGCTACTTCACCCATTGTCCATGATCAGTGTCTGGTCAAAGCCTGAAGGTAGACCATGGGTGGTCCATGGGTATCCAAGTTTTTCAAATTTGGAGAGTTTGTCAAGGTAGATGACCCCAGTTTTACCATGTATAAATGCCTGGTTGATCCGGTGCTTAATTGGGACCATGGAAAGTGTGGTGGATTTCCATGCCTTAGCCATAAACTGTTTGGTCGCTGTTGTGACATAGAGTAAGAGTTTAAATGGTCTTTGAGTCAGTGCAGGAGGTTTGCCGTTCAAGAGAGCCACTACAGGCAATAAGGGCGAGTCAAACATGTGAGATAGTAGTTGAAAGACTTCAGTCCATAGGTGGCGGGCAATTGAGCAATCCCACCAAATATGCATGTGTGTGCCTTGGTCCGAGCATCCACGGAAACAAGTAGGAGGATAGTTCAGATGGAATTTGGATATCCTGGAGGGGACCAGGTACCATCTAGTGAGTACCTTGTAGTTGGTTTCCAGGGCAACAATGTTAGGTGAGGCAGATTTGGTGGCCTGCCAGATTTGGTTCCAGTTTCGATCAGCACAGTGGGAGACTAGGTCTTTTTCCCATTTCTCTACGTATGTGGGGGGTGTAGAGGTAGTGGCGGATAAAGGTAGTGTATATATGTCAGAGATAAGGCCTCGTTTGTGGGGGTCAGTGTGGCATGCCTGTTCAAACAACGAGAGAGAAGGGACAGAGTTGTCCGGTGGGGAGTATTGTGAGTAGAAATGTTTTATGTGAATGTACCTGAAGATTTCCGTGGAAGGTAGATGATGAGTCTCACACAAGGTCGGGAAGGGAATGATAGTGTTGGATCTATGTAGGTGATATGCATGGAGGAGGCCGGCTCTTGACCAGCTGGAGAAGGAGTGTGGGACTGTCCAGGCTGGGTAGAAGGCTGGGTAGCGTAGAAAGAAGAGTAGATGATTGCGGGGGTGATTGAAGACCAAAGTGTGTTTTAAGTCTGTCCCAGGGGGTTAAGCTGTGTTTGGTAATTGAATTGTGGCGGTTATGGCGGTGCGATGGGTGCGTCCACAGGAGATTGCCTGTAGACAGTGGACCGCAGTCCGCTGATTCTAGGGCTACCCAAAAAGGGATTTCCTTTGTTGCGTGATATTTGGGGAGTATGGCCAGTTGAGCTGCTTGGTAATACTTAGCAAAATTAGGGACGCTTAGTCCGCCCCTTATACGGGGAGTGTAGAGAGTATGTGGGGGTAGGCACGGTTTGCGTGAACCCCAAATGAAACAGGAAGTCTTACGGTGAAGTATTCTGAGGTAATGTGGGACTTTAATAGGTAGAACTCTGAATAAGTACAAGATTTTAAAGAGGATGGACATTTTAATAGCTGTGATTCTACCCATCCATGAGAGGGGGAGAGATGCCCACTAGTTCAAGGCCTTTTATATTGGGGTTTTCCCAAATTAGGATAGCTAATGGCTCAATCGCCAGGGCGAAGAGAAGGGGAGAGAGGGGGCATCCTTGTCGGGTGCCTCTGTGTATGTGGAAGGGGTCAAAGCGAAGTCCCGAATAGGTAACATAGGCTTTGGGGTTGTGATAGAGAGCCAAGATCCATCTAAGGAAATTCGCACCAAAACCCCATCGTTGAAGTACCGAGTGGAGGTAGGGCCAGGATAGTGAGTTGAACGATTTGCGTATATCCAATGATAAAAAGCAGGTAAGTATGCAACGTGTTCGTGCTGTATGGGCTATGAGGGTGGCTCTGCGAATATTGTCACCTGCTTGTCTGGAGGGGATAAACCCTGTCTGATCTCTATGGATTAGTGTACCTATAATAGGTTGCAAACAGGTAGAAAGGGTTTTGGTCAGGATTTTAATATCAAGGTTAAGAATCTAAATAGATCAATAATTGGACCATGAGGAATCATCGATGTTAGGTTTAGGAATCATTTATATCGACGCCGTTAGGGATTTGGGTCTGAAGTGGTGGCTCTTAAGAAGTGAGTTAAAAGCTGTTACAAGAAGTGGGGCTAATAGGTCAGAAAATCGTTTGTAACAAGTGGCCAAGAGGCTGTCTGGGCCTGGGCGTTTGTGTGGTTTCAAAGTTTTAATAGTTGCAACTATTTCTTCTACCATGAGTGGTTGGTCTAGGGCCGTTCTTTGTTCCTGGGTAAGGGACAGGAGGTGAATATCAGAGAGCAAGAAATCTAGTTGAGATTGGTTGAAGTTGGAAGGGTCACAATAGAGCTCTGAGAGTTTCCTACGGAAAATGTTTAGGATTTTCAGAGGGTTACTTGTGTATGGGTTGGGGGATGTTTTCAGTCGTATCGGCTTGGGGATATAGTCAGCTCTACGAAGTGCGAGTGCTAGGAATGTGTCCGGTTTATTTGCCTTCATATATAAAGTGTGTTTCGATCTGTGGAGTGTTTTTTCAGCCGCTTCTGTCAAACTTATATCTAGCTCTAGATGAGCTAGGGATGTAGGGTTTATGAGCTTCCCGTATGGTGAGAGGGTCAGTGTGCGGGGTCACGTTGGTGTTCAGGTATTCCTTCAGGGCTGTGGCAATTTCTAATCTGTGGGCGGGGATTCGCCAGGAGACTATCATTAATAGTCCAGGTTCTTTGTTATGGTGTCAGGACTAGGGAGGAAAAAGTTGTGGTTACTGCCTTGTGGTCAGACCATGCACTGGGTAATATACAGGAGTCTAGTATTTGGGCTGAGGTTGCTATGTTGACAAGAATGTGATTGATGTGTGAGAAGGTTTTGTGGGGATGGGAGTAGTGAGTGTATTGGCGTCTATCGGGATTATGTTCTCTCCAAGAGTCGACTAGAGAGTGGTGGTCCAGGAGCTGTCGGAAGGAAAGGCGGTTGGCCGTTGTGGGTGCGGGTGATTTATCTAGAAGGGGTTAAATTACTTGATTAGAATGGTGCCGCTACAAAAATGCACTAAAAAAGCGCAAAAAAAACCAACAAAAGCAATGTGGTAGCCTCACTCAACTGTGAATGAAGCCTTTGGAAGTTGTCCTTTAAAGGCCAAAGTCAGGCTGCTTTTAATTCTTGCCATGCATATTTTTCATGCTCATTTGGATAAGGGGGTGAAATACATATAAACGTTTGATGCGATGATGTCAGAGAACTTTGACTTTCTGAGCAGAGAAGTAAAGGGGCTTTGGGGGACCAGTCACACACAGAGGAGGAAGATCAAGGAGTAAGGTAAGTATTTGTACTTACCACTTAAAAAAAGAAACCTATCAATATAAAATAAAAAAAAAACATAAAATAAATGAAAATCCCAAAATACTACCTGGGAAACAACAACCCATTTTTTAAAGGGCAATGTATAATATTTTCTTCGCACACATTCCTGAGAGACTGGAAGCCACAGTATGCAATATGTTTCCTGTATGTTGGCAGGGGTTAAGCTGCTGCATAGTTAAAATCCATAATTAAATGGGGTGGGCCACCCTAAATTTAGGATTAAAGGTGAAGGAATGTGGTACTGTCATGAACCAGACAGAGACAGAAAGAAAATGCAGTTAAAATCACACCTTTAACCACTTCAGCCCCGGAAGGATTTGCTGCTTTAGGACCGGAGCCCTTTTTGCAATTTGGCACTTCGCCGCTTCAAATGGTAATTACGCGGTCATGCAATGCATGACGTAAAAGAAAGACAGAGACAGACCAAGTACTGTCATGGTGTAAGGAAGTGGAAATTAGGATTTAAATCCCACCGGGTGGGGTAAATTAATACCTAAAATTGATACGTCGTCGAATTGGGGACGGTTGTATGTCCTTTGTATAACGTATGACACCGAAGGTCAGAGAGTCCTTACACACGCTTCTTTTATAATATGTAACGGGAAATTTTTTACCCAACAACAAAGGGTCCATCATAAAACCCTAAAAGTAAATAAAATACAAAAAAAAAATAAAATATAACTATCCAAAGAAAAAAATTCACCATTCATGTTTATGA
>BLSH010192566.1:2051666-2063826 GCA_018402905.1 Glandirana rugosa | reverse complement strand
GGTGACAGGTAGTGAAAGGGTTAACTAGGGGGCGATCAGGGGGCGATCAAGGGGTTAAATGTGCCTATGTGGCCTGGTGTTAGTGTAGTGTTGGTGCACTCACGTTTTTAGCTGCTTCTTCTTCCTCTCTGATGTCGAAAAGGACATCAGGGAGGAAGAGGAGTGAACTTCCCCTGCCTCTGTTTACATTTACAGAGGCAGGGGAACATTTCATTGGCAGGGGCGATCTACAGAGCCAGGCCAAAAATCATTGGCCTGGCACTGTAGACTGAAAGGCCCTCTGCCGAATGCGCTTGCATCGGCCGCGCCTAGGGGGCGCGCGCGCGCACACGGCTCGTGATCGCGGCCGCCGTCATATGACGGCGATTTGCGCTCACGAGCCACCTTGCCGCCGTCAAATGCCGATCGGCGGTCGGCAAGGGGTTAATGTAATAGTAAAATGATGCAAATCAGGAACATAGTCAAAAACAGAAGTCAGGGTTAGGCAACCAAAACGGGTAATCAGTTGAGCCGGAATCAGGGAGCCAGGACGTATTCAGAAGCCAAAGATAAGGATCAGGAACCAGAAGAAACGTCAGCCGGGCAAAGTCAAACAGGAATACAGCAGAGACACACTGGATATATTAACCACTTGCCGACCACCGACAGGCATCTGACGACGCCAAAGTGGCTGGATATCGCAAAACGCCGTCATATGGCGACGGCTGCGAGACCCCGCACTATGAGCGCTCGCGCGGCGCCGGAGGCGGGGGGGCCAGGGAGTGGGCAGGGCAGATTTGATCGCCGCCGGCTACCCGCGATGCCCCCCCCCCCGCAGTGAAAGAACGGAGGTCTGTGTATGTAAACACGGATCTCCGTTCTCATAGAGGGGGAAGGGCTGTGATCACAGGCTTCCTGTATATGGAAGCCGTGATGACTCCCCTCCCCCTGCCAGCCCAGTCCATATACAGTTAGAACACACCTAGGGAACACAGTTAACCCTTAGAGCGCCCCCTCCAGGTTAACCCCTTCACTGCCAATGGCATTTACTCAGTAATCAGTGCATTTTTATAGCACTGATCGCTGTATAAATGCCAATGGTCCCAAAAAAGTGTCAAAATGGTCCGACATGTCCGCTGAAATATCGCAGTACTGCTAAAAAATTGCACATCGCCGCCATTATTAGTAAAAAATAAAAAAAAAATAAAAACCCCAGAAATGAATTCTCATCATCCGTAAAAGCAGCAACTTTTGCGCAAACCAATCAATAAACGCCAATTGAGATCTTTTTTTACCAAAAATATGAGGAAGAATATAAATTGGCCAAAACCGATGGAAAAAAATGTTTTTTTGGATTTTTTTTTTTTGGATTTGAATTTTAGCAAAAAATAAGAAATTTGTGTTTTTTTGCAAAATTGTCGCTCTTATTTTGTTTATAGCGGCGATCAGAAATGCTGCAAAGGGGATCAAATACCACCAAAAGAAAGCTCTATTTGTGGGGAAAAAATTACGCACATTTTGTTTGGGTACAACGTCGCACGACCGCGCAGTTGTCAGTTAAAGCGGCGCAGTGCGAATCGCAAAAAGTGCTCTGGTCCTAAAGTGTGAAATCCTTCCGGGGCTGAAGTTGTTAACCAAGACAAAGGCACCAAAGGAATGAACAAGGTAGTTTAAACAGCCAAAAGGGGCTGGCTGTAGGCTGGACTAATGAGGCAGGTAATGGTAACCAGGTGAGTCACTGTGGAAACAATGAGTGGCTGGTAATATCTGACAGCTGATCAGCCTGAGAACTGAGAAGAGAGCTGCCAAAAGCCCAGCCCTGACAGGACCCCCTCCTCAATGATCCCTCCCTCTCAGAGGGGCACCAGGCTTGAAGAGAAAATGTCTATGAAAAGCACGGAGGAGGGAAGGAACATGCACATCCAAGGATGAGACCCAGGAGCATTCCTCTGGACCGTAACCTCTCCAATGAACAAGGTACTGTATGCGTCCATGAAACCTACGGGAGTCAATAATACATTTTATCTCATACTCTTCATGGTTATCAACCTGAACCAGGCAAGGATGTGGTACCGAGGTGGTATAGCTGTTCAACACTAAAGGTTTTAATAAAGAAACATGGGATATATTAAAAATATGCATGTTGGAAGGAAGATCTAATGCATAGGCTACTAGATTGATCTTATGGAGAATGCAGAAAGGCCCAATATACCGCATCACCAGTTTGAGTGAGGGAACACGGGGTCAGAGGTTACAAGAAGACAGCCAGGCTCTCTCCCCAACTTGGTAGGAGCGCGCAGGTAGGCGTCTGTGGTCAGCATGGAGTCTGTCCCTATCACTGATGGGTTGCAAGGATTCATGGACCCTGCAAGTGGAACGGAGTTCACAAAGATGTTCCACTAATGCAGGAATTCCTTGTGGATCAAATGTGTCAGGCAACCTGGATGGCTGGAACCCATAATTCGCCATAAACGTAAACAATCGGGAAGTGGCATTGATGGCACTATTGTGAAACAACTCCGCCCAATGTAACAGGTCTGACCAGTTGTTATAGTGGTGAGAAATATAGGAGCATAGCAACTGCTCCAAGGCTTCTTTAGCCCATTCTGTGGCCCTATTGGACTGCAGGTGATACACTGAGGAGAAGGAAAGCTAAATTCCCAACTGTGCACACAAGGCTCGCCAAAAGCTGGACACAAACTGACTGCCCCTGTCTGAGATGATAATCTTAGGTAACCCATGTAACCAAAAGACCTCTCGAGTGAAAACTGACGCCAGTTCTTTGGACGTAGTCAACTTATTTAACTGAATACAATGAGACATTTTCGGAAACCGGTCAACCACCATGAGAATAACTGTGTTGGGTAAATCCACAATAAAATCAATAGACAAGTCCAAGGCCTCTCTCCACTGGGTATGGGTTGTAGGAGGCCCACTGCAAGGTGTCTTGGTGCTTTATTCTGAGCACACCTGGGTCAAGCGTCTACGAAGGCAGCTACATCAGCGAGGAGACTAGGCCACCAGAATTGTTGAGACATAGATCATATGATTGTATAAGAGACTCTCATGCCACAGCTATTTAAACCTATTAGCAGCTTCTGTTTTAGCCTTAGAGGGATAAATGTTATGTTGTTATGCACTAGGTATTAATGTCCTATGCTGAACAGCGCTTGCTCGGTTGGGTGATGCACCTAAATTATAAATATGCGCGTGTTGTACATCAACACTTCACCTCTATTAGTGTGCAATCTACCAATATAAAGTGTTTGTGCTCTAATGCAATATCAAGGGTTAATATTGCTCAAAAATTAATTCATAAGTGCCTCCTCCTCCAATCAATTCACTGTCATCATTATCATATGTTACTCCTCCAAAGTGCTTGTGGTTCTGATGGGTCTTTCATCAAGGTTTTTGAGTTGTTTATAGGAGAAAGAAGAACAAACCTCTCATTGCACAGCTTATTTCGGGTATCACACAGGCTTTATTTGCCAAACCGTGACAATAATACAACGTTTTCAAACGTCTCCTGGAACTCGAGGGAAGCCGCGACTCTCCAGTGTCAGCGTGCATTCCAAATGAGTATTCCAAATGAGCGTGGCCCAGTGCACCTTGCATTCTAACTGACGCATTTCGTCACTTCCATAACGTCTTCAGAGTTGGCCACGCTGACACTGGAGAGTGGCGGCTTCCCTCGAGCTCCAGGAAAACTTTGTATCATTGTCACGGTTTGACAAATAAAGCCTGTGATACCCGAAATTTGCTGCGCAATGAGAGGTTTGTTCTTCTTTCTCCTATAAACAATTTAAAAATCTTGATGAAAGACCCACGATACCCCATTGTGGAAAAGCCACAACACCGAGGACCCAGGGTCGGGTAATAGACCACAAGCGCAATTTGACTTCTCTTTGTCATAAGACAAGAGAGTCAATGAGGTCAAGTAAGTAGGGATCTTAACCCTTTTTGCTTGCACATTGTGGTTTGGCACGTCGGAAGCACAAGCACTTTGGAGGAGTGTTTTTCTATGCACAGTCACTTTTTGGATTCAAGAACTGTTGTAGCAGCAAGCTACTTATGAACTGGACTGCACATTAAATGAGGCACTGTCATTTTTGACACAAACTAATTTTGCACATTAATATTAATTCTAGCATAATTTGCACTATTGTTTATTTCACAATGTTTTAAGGTGTAACGTATGATAATGATGACAGTGAATTGATTGGAGGAGGAGGCACTTATGAATTAATTTTTGAGCACCCTTACTGCTTGATAAGATCATAAACTGAATAGATGGAGGATTGATTCTAGTGATATTGCATTAGAGCATATGCACTTTATATTGGTAGATTGTACAGTAATAGAGGTGAAGTGTTGATGCACATCACGCACATATTTATAATTTAGGAGCATTTAGGTGCATCACCCAACCGAGCAAGCCCTGTTCAGCACAGGACATTAATACCTAGTGCATAACAACATAACATAGATCATATGAGTTGATTATTCCCTGGGTGCTCAGCTGCCTTGGATGAATGGTAGGTCTGGATCAAAGCAGTGCAGAGATTCCCGGGGACAAAGCAGCGGTCACAAGGTTTTTCAGGAGGAGAATGGATCTGAGAGCACAGAATTCTCTCACCCAAAGGTGAAGTGAGACTAGTGCGAATAGTGGCTAAAATGCAATCCGGAAGTATCACAGGAGTAGGAACCGACTCAATCTTGGAAGAGGAGGAGAACCAACGCGACAATGCATCAGCCCTTATATTCTTTATGCCGGGTAAGAATGAGACTATGCAATTGAAGTTTAACAGGAAAAGGGCCCATCATGCCTTTCTGGGAGATAAACGTTTTGACAAAAATGGGAGATTTTTATGGTCAGTCAAAATGAGGACCAGCACAGTGGTACCCTTGAGGAGATTCCTCCATTCCTTAAGAGCTAAAATAATGGCAAAAGTGGCCTTGAGGGACTCAAAGGCTATAATAAAATCCGGGGACCACTTCTGTGGGTTGCTGTCCTTCCTGATCATATCAGTCAGGGGTTTGACCAGAGAAGAGAAATTACAAATACATTTCCGATAATAATTGGCAAAGTCAAGAAAATGTAGTGGACGTAGACCTATGAGTTGAGGCCACTGTATAACTGCAGAAAGTTTCCCTGGGTCCATCGAAAATCCAGCAGTAGAAATGACGTAACCCAAAAATGTAACCTATTCATGATGAAACTCGCACTTCTCCAACTTACAATACAGGTTATTTTCTCTCAACCTCTGTAGCACAATGTGGTGGTTCTCTAGGGATTTCAGATATATCAGAATGTCATTGAGGTAAGCCACCACCCATTGCTGCAGGACATCGTTAATACGTTTCTGAAAAACGGCAGGAGTGTTGCAGGGATTAAAGGGCATTAGGGTATTTGTAATGTTTGGTTATAGTATTAAACGCAGTTTTTTATTAGTCGCCTTTCTTAATCCTCACAAGATTGTATGCCACTCTCAAATCGAGCTTAGTGAAGACCGTTGCTCCCTTGACACGGTCAATAATTACATAATCAATGGGAACGGATAAGCATTCTTACTAGTAAATGAGAACCGTATAATTAATACAAGGTCTCAGTTCACCACTCTTCTTTTTTACAAAGAAAAAGCCAGCACCGGCAGGAGACAAAGATTTGCGGATAAACCGCCGGGAAAGCAACATAGTCTTCCATGGCTTTATCTTCAGAGACAGACAAAAGGTAAACCCAGCCACAAGGAGGATTGGCACCAGGTTGAAGGTCAGGGTAACCAGAACTAGAGGTTTATCCTTCAGGATAGCTGGGGACGCAAAGACGCCACCTAAGTTCTGTCCCCTACAGGACCTCAGGTTTAAGCGTTCCCCAGACGGGTAGGACAAGACTTTATTAAGTGAGCTGCCTGGCCACAGTAAAGGCACAATCTCTCCCTCCTCCTAAAGGTCCTCTCTTGAGCAGAGAGATGTGTGAAGCCCAGCTGCATGTGCTCTACTTCATTGGAGGACTTGGGCCCAGGAGGCATGGGAGGTGAGGGAGGCATGGGTGGGAATGCAAATCTCAGAGCCAAATGTACAGGAGGCTTACACAAGTGCTCTTTAAAAGAAGGTTTCTCTCAGAGTCTGATTTAATGAGAATGGAAAACACGATCAACTCCTCAAGATTCCTAGGTATGTCATGGCCTGCAATCACATCTTTAATGTTATCCGAGAGACCATGAGAAAAAGCAGCCATGAGGGCCTCAATGTTCCAACCAACTTCTGCTGCCAGAGTACGGAATTCAATGGTGTAGTCGGCAACAGTTCTCATACTCTGTTTGATGGACATGAGGCTTTTGGCAGCCGAAATATCAAATACCTTTTTAAAGGACTCAGGGTACTCAGGGTAAATCTGGACAACGGATTTTTGTATCTCCCATAGAGGGTTTGCCCAAGCCAAGGAAAGCCAAGCAAAGAAATAATGAAGCCTACGTTGCTTCTGTTCATAGGGAACGCCTGGGGTAGCATCTCAAAATATATTCCAACCTGGTTGAGGAACCCTCTGCAATGAACTTGACTGCACCCAAAACGCTGGCGAAGCGGAGTAGACCCAGTCATACTTCTTACAGAGGTAAGATTGGAGGCGGGTGCATGCACAGAGACTGGAGCAGCAGCAGGGATGGCTTGCAACACAGGTTGTAGTGGAACAGCTGGAGTGGGAGGATCAGGTGAACAGTTTGAATCGGGAGCATCTAACGCTATAGCAAACTGATCCATGTGGTGGTCCTGCTCATCCAGTTTGGAAAAAATATTACAACTAGGTAGATTGCCTGCATCCTCTGAATTCATGACCTTAATATCAGGAACCATAAACCAGATGAAGACAGAAAGTGCACTCAAAAATCACACCTTTAATGAAATGGTAAAAATAACAGTCCAGCAATGTAGTCAAAAAACGGAAGCCAGGGTTTGCATGCCAGAGCGGGTAATCAGATGAGCCGGAGTCAAGAAGCCAGAAGTCAGCATAGTCAGGAGCAACAATCAGGTACTGGAACGGAAGGGAAGTCATACACAGGAGCACAGGAAGGAAGCACTTAGAGATCATAGACCACGCAAGGGCAAGGAGGAAATGAGCTAAGCTGTTAAAATAGCAAAAGGAGGTTGGCTGTAGGCTTGACTAAAGAGCCAGGTTAATGGTAACCAGGTGAGTCACTGTGATAACAATGAGCCGAGCAGCTTCTGAGTACTGAAAGAAAAGAGCTGCTTGTTAAGTAGCGGGAGCCCAGCCCTGACAGTCCCCTAGTACAATTTCCCTCTCCCTTTGGAACTTACAGACCTCAGATACCTCAGATACGGCATGTCACAATGCCAGGACATGTTCTTCCTCTCAGGTTCTTCCTCATGTTGTGCCATGGAACATATCAGAGCTGAGAAAGAGCCTAGGGGAAGGTTCCTTCAGTTCTGAAGTCTATTGCTGTGAAGGACTGTAGATAAAGGTGGACAACTTTCACTTTTTTGATGGGACAAGCCATCAAAAAATCCTCCAGACTTGGCATCTGCACAGGGCTGGCCCAAGACATTGTGCTGCCTGGGTCCAAGAATAAAATGCTGCCCCCCCCACAAAAAAAATCACGTCTACCAAAAGGCCCCCATATCTATTATTTTATATCATGATAATTAAAACTAAAATTAAATTTATCAGGAAGTCAGATTTACATGCAACAGCACCTTGTCTATATGCAAAATTATATGACATATCATTATGTTCAATTCCAAGGGGCGGGCTAGAGCAGTATAGGGACAGGCTAGGGTAGTATATGGGCAGGCTAGAGCAGTATAGGGGCAGGCTAAGGTAGTATATGGGCAGGCTATGGTAGTATATAGACAGGTTAGAGCAGTATAGGGACAGGCTAGGGTAGTATAAGGACAGGCTAGGGTAGTATATGGATAGGCTAGAGCAGTATAGGGGCAGGCTAGGGTAGTATATGGGCAGGCTATGGTAGTATATAGGCAGGTTAGAGCAGTATAGGGACAGGCTAGGGTAGTATAAGGACAGGCTAGAGTAGTATATGGGCAGGCTAGAGCAGTATAGGGACAGGCTAGGGTTGTATATAGACAGGCTAGAGTAGTATATAGATAGGTTATGGTCGTTTATGGACAGGCTAGGGTAGTATATGGACAGGCTATGGTAGTATATGGGCAATATAGGGGCAGGCTGGGGTAGTATATAGACAAGCTAGGGCAGTATATAGACAGGCTAGGGTAGTATATAGACAGGCTAGGGTAGTATATAGACAGGCTAGGGTAGTATATAGACAGGCTAGGGTAGTATATAGACAGACTAGGGCAGAATAGGGGCGGGCTAGGGTAGTATAGGGGCAGTCGGAGCAGCTGGCGGGGCAATTGTCATCATGACACACAAAGCTGCCGGAAAAAAAATCTTGGTTGTCAATTTGCAGGGTAAATAGAAGAGGAGAGGCGGCCGTGGCTCAATTTGCTGCCCCTCTCAAAGTGCTGCCTGGGTCCAATGGGTCCACTGGGATCCATGGTAGGGACGGCCCTGCATCTGCACATCACAGAGACAGGAAAGAGTCATTCTACATTAGAGCAATGCAATGCCCCCTCTGCCATCAATGATCATGGTCCAATGATGAGAGGGTATATGTTTCATCATTGAAAAGATCCAAAATATTAGCCGTAGGTTTATGATAAGTTATTCATTTTGGTGGTACAAACTGAGCTGCATTTAGATACATAATGGTTTGTCCTGGCTAGGGATGGGCCGAACCCCCCCTCCCCCCCCAGTTCGGTTTGCACCAGAACATGCGAAGAAATTTGTACGTTCGATCACTGTTAAAGTCTATGGGACCCGAACATGAAAAATCAAAAGTGCTCATTTTAAAGGTTTGTATGCAATGTTATTGTCCTAAAAATGTATGAGGACCCGGGTCCTGCCCTGGGAGACATGTATCAATGCAAAAAAAAGTTTTTAAATCAATTGTGTTTTCAGGAGCAGTGATTTTAATAATGCTAAAAGCGAAACAATAAAAATGAAATATTACTTTAGCCTCCTTGCCGGTATTCCTGAGTGTGGCTCGGGGTGTTTTCACTGCAAATAGCGGTAACCTCGAGCCACACTTGGGATCGCATCGCTGGATCCAGGCAGTGGTACTCACCTTGTGCCCTGGATCCAGCGATGTCCCCCGCCGTGTCTGTGGGCTGTGTCCTCCGCCCCATGCCTGTGTGTGCCGGGCTCCGTTCCTTGCGAGCGTCGCGTCACACGGGGGCGGAGCCTGGCGGGAAATTCAAAAAGTGTAACACACAGTAAACATACAGTACACTGTGATCTGTAAGATTACATTACTGTATCAAATCATTTCACATCCCTTTTGTCCCCAGTGCTTTGTTCAGAGCCCTGCATGCACTTTTATATTATATATGTCATTCTTTCTGCCTGGAAACTTGAGAATGTCCATGGCATAAAAAAGTGTCCCTTTACGTCAAAAGTGGTTTTTGACCACCTAGAAAACAGCGATAGTAAATAAGAATCATTTGCAGAATTGAGTGATACTGATTTTTGGGGAAATTTATCATCAGACACTGAAGATGACGACAGCGACAATTCTGCAACTGAGCAAATGTCAGTGTTTTTGACTAGATTACATTATTGAATACATTTTATTATTATATTATCATATTTGATAAATATTTATAGTTATTTATGATATTATATATTTTTTTTCATATATATTATAATTTATGGTTTTGTGTTTCAAACTTTATCATACCCGGGATGTCTACTAGACTCTTGTTTGGACAGATTTAAGTGAGTTATTCCTAAGAATTACAGGCCTACAATATAAAACGCCAAATTCCTATGTGAAACAATGTACCGCTTTGAGACGCAAAAATCTGACATAATCATACCGCCAGGGAGGTTAATGGCTGTGTGTTGAGTTATTTTGAGGGGACAGCAAATTTACACTGTTATATAAGCTGTGCACTCACTACTTTACATTGTAGCAAAGTGTCATTTCTTCAGTGTTGTCACATGAAAAGATATAATAAAATATTTACAAAAATTTGAGGGGTGTACTTACTTTTGTGAGATAGTATATATATGTAACCTCCTGAGTCTGGTCTGAGCTGTCAGCCTGTCCGGGTTTTCGTCTGCCTCAGGAACTGCGATGTGCACCGCGGGTTGACCCCCCCTTCTCCTTGTCTTTTCTGACATGGGGTGGGTGGGTGGAGCCCTTGAGCTGCACATCGACATCACGTTTAGTGTACCGCATGTGCCGCTGATGCTGGCGGTCTTTCTTTCAATCTGCGTGCAACATGAGGGGTTGTTTTGGCACCAATTGCCGGGTGGCTGAGCCGTTCCGGTGGTGGCATCTCCATCTCTATCTGCACGCTATGTGATGTTGGGGCGTGCTGTGGCTGAGCCTATTTAGGCCCATTCCTTGGCGGCCCAGTGTCCTTGTATGGCTCTCTCTCACACTATGCACTCCTGTGGATTATGGCTTTTATGTCCCACTACAAGGTATTACTATTAATTTGAGTTACTCATACTGTCAATAATCTTACTCTGCATTTTCTTTTCTTGTTTCATGCATCTTTATAGGTGGTTCAATCCTTCATTTATTAGTTGGCTATTTCCCACATCTTTCTTCTATGGGGCTCTGTCTCACTTGCGGCACTATGACCACATTTGCACTTCCCCTATTTCTATCATGACTACTGGGGTATACTGTGCACTATGGAGTTCCACATATTTAATATTTTTCACAAAAGCCCTTGAGAGATGGTATTACTAATACCCCGGATCCTAGGGGGATCCAGACTCTATGGATGCTTGTCTACCTTGGATGGGGCTTCGGGTTGGGTTGGATTTTGGATCACATTCCCGCAGTTCCCGGAAATGATATCCCTGATGGGCTCCCAGCTCTTATTACCATACTACACCTCCAATACACAGCAGACTTGTTTGTAAGTAATATAAGGGGGCTTGTACCATTCCATTTCTTGCATTGTTTCCTTTAACAGATAGCAGTTGTTTATGGGAACTTATGTATTATATTTCAGATCTATATCACGTGCTTGCTCCTGAAGAGTGGTAACAACAAGCCATGAAACGTGTCAAGCTAATTAGAAGCCATGTCTAAACCCAATATGTATTTACAAGAATTATGCTAATTTTATTTCAATGATTATGTGGTTTAAGGATCTTATTTGCCCTTATTGTAAGGTTGTTTTTCCTATTGCATCTGATGTGGAGCTTGGAGGTTACATTATTACATATATATGATCATTTGTAACTGCACTGTTGTATTATTAAATATGAGCATGTGTATATATATATATATATATATATAAATTTTAATGGGATACTAACTACCACTATCAACTACTGTTTTTTACCTTGTTACATACAAGTTTTTATGAATTAATAACTATGTTTATATATACGGATAGTTGTTTTCCCTGCAACTGCGTGTTTCATTTAATGTCCCACTTGTTCTCACCTCTTTTTTTTCTCTTGAAAGCTGACCATAGATGGAAAGAAATGAATTTGTTTCAGCAGGGACTGGCCAAATTTCAATTCATCTATGGCTGTTCCCGCTCAACAGAAGTCAATCTAATGATTGACTTCTCTGGAATTAGACTGTTGGAAAATTTTCTTTCAATCAGGGCCTCCAGCCAATCAGCTGCAGCACTGATCAGTGTATTCTGATGGTGTTGGAGTCCAGCAGAATTAATGGAGGAATGGCTGATCGAAAAACTGGTTCATGCATAGCTAGCCTAAATCTTGAACTATCTTTGAACGATATTCAAATGTACTGAGAATTTTCATGCAAAGATTTGCTTGTAATTCTATTAGTGTATACCCAGCATAAGAATAAATGTGCATTTAAAGCTGTACTCCAGGAATTATAAGAATACGACCCATATGTGATTATCTTAATGTTCGTTTAGAAACGTACTTTTAAGAGTCATGTAAACTTATAGCAAGTTTCTATCAAGTTCTAAATCCGATCGATACGTACTTGGTCAAAAAGCTAGTCGGTAAGGAGGTAATTAAGACGACCTGAGGTTGTGGTAGTCTTATGTGACTAGTCACGACGTCGACTAACCGACCTCCGGGACTAACTTTCTTTTAAAAGGTTGTCAGATTAAGGTCTCTTCAGTTAGTAATCTAACT
>BLSH010192566.1:2026494-2044799 GCA_018402905.1 Glandirana rugosa | reverse complement strand
GGGGAGAATTGATTCTTGCTGGTGGGGGGGGGGGAGTGGAGGGTGAGAATAAAGATCGATGCTGTATTTTTTTTGCAAAAGAGGGAGTGGGGTTTTTGATGAAAGGGTAAAACAGGGAGAGTATTGCTGGTGGAGAAAATTTTGCACTCTGCATTACACATCCCCTGATTTCTGCTTACGATTCCCGAATCACCGCAAATCGCAGGACTTGCTCACGATCCCTTTACTTTCAATGGCACCCCAATCGTGGTGCGAAACTTCTTTTTGGGTGACAGGCATCTCACAATTCTGTTTGCGCAATTTTGCCATGGATGACAATAACGCCAAAATCGTGCCGCGGTTGGGGTGCCATGCCGGGCACCTCTAAAGTGTTCGGGTTTGGCTTGAAGAAAAGGTGGCAACCCTAGTATCCAACACACGATCAATACAGACCCGGCAGAAGTTGTGTCCACATCTCAGGTTTACAGGATCTGTATAAATGTTCAGACAGATGGAACAGTCCAGCTCCTGTCTCAGATCAGCAGACGCCATCGCTGACAGCAGAAGAGAGAAATTAAACTGACACTCAGAAACCAGAGGGTGCGTCTCACATTTTTCTGCACAGGGTGGGGCTGATCTGATCTTCCAACTGATATCTGCAGGAAGTATGTGAATAAAGTGAATGTCTAAGATGAAGTGACATTTCCATACACAGGAGTGTTCTGGTCACATGCTGTAGTGACTTTACTACCAATTAAAGCCTGGTTCACTTCTATGAGGGTTTGCGTAGGCAGGGAAGACAATTCAATTGAATGGGCTGCCATGCCTGCATTTAATGCAGAAAAAAGTGCATGCAGCATTTTAAAAACACAGTGTCCTTGAAATTGCATGGTGCTTTTGCACCATGAGATTTCCCTACAGTTCCCGCAACTGCAAATGTGCTGCATTTTTAGATGAGTGGCCCACACATCTAAAAATGCAGCAGCACATTTTGTGTGTGAGGGAACCGCAGGGAAATCTTTTGAACCATGCGGTTTCAAGGACACTGCATTTTTAAAATGCTGCATGCACTTTTATCTATGGGGAGAAGGCACCACATACCTTGCCCTGCTGGCCAGTCAAGCCCCGCTCACTATCTGAGGGCTCTAAGTACAGCCGGATACTGATCCCACTGTCAGCAGCTCCTACCCCGCGGCATCCTGACCATACAGGCAGCATGGCATGGAGTGGGGGCAGAGCATCAGTGGAGCTCACAGCCCTGCCCACTCCTTCCTCACTGGGGAATGGATGGAAATGGAATACACAGCACAGCGTACAGCTGCATGTCTCCTTTACCGCTTAACAGACAGGAAGCAGAAAATTGTTATTACACAGAGAAAAAACATAGAGTTTAATCATAGGTACACCTACAAACTTACAGACACTGCCATCTACTGGCTGAAGAATATATCTGTAGTTGTACAAAAATACATGAACAATGTATTCCAACACCCCCACTCAACAACTACTCCTTATATTACTCCAATTTAGGATCTCTGTTCTATAAATCTGTTTCTTGCAAGCGGTTTTGTCAAATATTTTGCAATCTTCATCAGCTGCTCTGATCCACTTTTGTTTCTCATGAGTTGGAAGTCTTTGCATCTCACCCCAAGAATCTGGCTCTGGTTTTAATGCTACGTGAGCAACATAGGACAGACATTTGCTGGGAGGACTTTTGTGACCCGGTTTCTTCTTTTACAGCATTTGGATTGTCTGTGTTAATTTCTATTTCTGTGTCACTTTGCTTATCTTCATGTGACTCATGTGGAATTTTCCTCAGTTTGAAGTGTTTGTGTTAGTTCATGAAACTTTGAAAACACTGAAGTTTTATCAACAATTACACTTCTACTGATGGTTGCCTTGTTTGTGTCTTGGAGTAGGATTCTGAACCCCTTTTGAGATTCACTGTACCCCACAAATACATCTTCTTTTGCGCAAGCATCCCGTTTTCTATCTTTTTCTTTTGGGATGTGCACATAGGCTTTGCTTCCAAAAATTTTTAGATGGTTCAAATTCAGGGCCCTTTTATACCACAGTTTATATAGAGTTTTCCTGGTAGTTGATTTTGGAGATAGCATGCGGTCATAATTGTCTCCCCTCAGAATGTGATTGGCATATCTGCAACAAACAGCATGGTTCTTCCAGTCTCACATAGAGTATAGTTCATTCTTTCTGCAACTCCATTTTGTTCTGGGTTGCATGGTACGGTAGTTTGAAATATTATGCCATGCTTTCTGAGAATCGTCTTTGTGTTATCACCTGTATATTCAGTTCCATTGTGCACAATACACTCAGAATTTTGCAAATGTGTTGCTTACTTGAGCCAAAAACTGTTCAAGTTTCTCTCATATTCATTTCTGTTGTGTAACAGATATAGGGGTCAATTCACTAACGTTTACTGCATGCGATTACAGGATCACGTGACTCATTTGCATAAATTATCGCATGTGTCTAAATAGAGCCCATTAACAAAAGAAAAATAAGGATTATGAGGTATTTACTGCAAAAAGAAAAATGTGCCGGTAAATATTGATAAAAAAAAGCTCACAATTCACAAAAGGAACATAGAGCAAAAAACATGCAATATTGCGGTATTTGTCTGAAACAGGGTGGGGGGGGGTCCCCCCTAATAGCCAGTTGCTAAGGAGCAGGCTGGGAAGCTGGCCACTACGTCCTTAACAATGGATGAGTCATCAACTGTCAGCTGTCAAAATTATGAAAAAAACAGTATGGGGTCCCCCAATGCATACCAGGCCCTTTGGGTCTGGTATGGATTTTAAGGGGACCCCACACTTAAACTAAAAAAAATGGCATGGGGCCCCCAAAATCAATACCAGGCCCTTATCCGAGCATGCAGCCTGGCAGGTCAGCAAAGGAGGACGAGCAAGCGCCCCTCTCCTGAACCATACCAGGCCACATGCTCTCAACTTGGAGTGCTCTGGGGGAGCTTTGCCCCCCCGCAAAGCATCTTGATGGGGACAAGGGCCTCTTCCCCACAACCCTGGGCTGTGGTTGTGGAGTCTGCGGGCAGGGGGCTTAGTGGAATCTGGAAGCCCTCTTTAACAAGGGTGCCCCCAGATCCCGGCCCCCCTATGTGAATAAGTAGGGATGAGCCGAACACCCCCTGGTTCGGTTCGCACCAGAACATGCAAACAGACAAAAAGTTTGCGTGAACATTCGAACACCCCGGCCACCCCCCTCCTGAACTGTACCAGGCTACATGCCCTCAACATGGGGAGTATGGGTGCTTTGGGGGAGGGGGGGCTCTGCCCCCCCAACTCAAAGCATCTTGTCCCCATGTTGATGGGGACAAGAGCCTCTTCCCCACAAGCCTGGCCGGTGCTTGTGGTGGTCCTGCAGGCGGGGGGCTTATCAGAATCTGGAAGCCCCCTTTAATAAGGGGGCCCCCAGATCCCCATCCCCCCTATGTGAATAGGTATGGGGTACATTGTACCCCTACCCATTCAACAAAAAAAGGAGTGTAGTGGTACAAAAAACAAGAGGCAGTTTTTGACAAGTCCTTTATTGTGTAAAATAGCTCTTCTTCTTTCCCCCTCTGGTCTTCCTCCATCTTCTCCTGCCCCGGTCCTTCTTCTGCTTCTTCTTTCAGTCTTCTTGCTTCCTCTCTTCGTCTTCAATCTTCATCATCATCTTCTTCTTCTTTCACCGACAGCCACTTTCCCTGCTGCTGCAGCCTTGCCCCTGCTCGTCTCCCAGAATGGGTGGTCTTCACAATGACAGTTCTTTTATAAGAAAGGGCGGGGCCAACCGGTGATGTAAATTGGTAACCGGCCCCCTCTGACAGCGCATGACGTCAGAAGGGGTGGGTTCACTCAGTTACGTCACTGGGTGGCCCCACCCCTTCTTATAAAAGAAGTGTCATTATGAAGACCGCCCATTCTGGGAGATGCGCAGGGGCCAGGCTGCAGCAGTGGGGAAAGCGGCGGCAGTGAAAGAAGAAGGAAGAAGAAGATGAAGATTGAAGATGAAGAGAGGAATAAAGAAGACTACAAGAAGAAGCAGAAGACCAGAAGAAGCACCGGGGCAGGAGAAGATGGAGGAAGAAAGAAGAAGAGCTATTTTACACAATAAAGGACTTGCCAAAAAACTGCCTCTTGTGTTTTTTACCACTACACTCCTTTTTTGGTGAATGGGTAGGGGTACAATGTACCCCATACCTAGTCACATGGGGGGGTTGGGATCTGGGGGCCCCCTTATTAAAGGGGGCTTCCAGATTCTGATAAGCCACCTGCCCGCAGACCCCCACAACCACTGGCCAGGGTTGTGGGGATGAGACCCTTCTCCCCATCAACATGGGGACAAGGTCCTTTGGGGGCAACCTCAAAGCATCCTCCCTATGTTGAGGACATGTGGCCTGGTATGGTTTGGAAGGGGGCGCTCGCTCGTCCCCACCCCCTCCTGCCATGCCAGGGCTGCGTGCTTGGATAAGAGACTGGTTTGGATTTTGGGGGAACCCACGCGATTTTTTTTTAATTTGGCGTGGGGTTCCTCTTAAAATCCATACCAAACCTGAAGAGCCTGGTTTGGATTTTGGAGGGGACCCCACGTCTAGGCTTGTGCAATTTATTTCATTCCGAATTTCATTTATACCAAATCTTGCAAAATTCGGCAATTCGCACGAATTCCAAATTTTCAGTTTCCGAATTTTCATTTTTCCAAATCGCAGTAATTCGGTAATTGTGGTAATTCGGAAATTCGTGGTAATTCGGCAACTGTTGTAATTGCAGTAATTTGGAAATTCAGCAATCGGAACAGCCAAAAATCCGAAATCCAAAAATTTGAAGATAACTAAGAACATTTGAAATAATAACTAAACTAACAATAACTATTAAATTATAGGTATTGGAATTTACTTGAAAGTTTGGCTGTTAGTGAACATAAATTATCACTAATAGCCATATTTGCAAGTAAATTCCAATACCTATAATTTAATTGTTATTTATTATTATTTCAAATGTTCTTTCTTATTTCCGAATTTCAGAAATTCGGAAATAAGGAAGAGCATTTGAAATAATAAGTTATTCATTTATTATTTTAACTTATTATAAATTATAATAAGCTATTATTATTTCAAATGTTCTTTCTTATATCCGAATTTCCGAATAAGTATTGGAATTTCCTTGAAAATATGGCTATTAGTGATTAATTTCATATTTAATTTCACTAACAGCCAAACTTTCAAGGAAATTCCAATACCTATAATTTAATATGTATTTATTATTATTTAAAATGTTCTTCCTTATTTGCGACTTTCACAGTGTGTGATTGTATATATGCATACTGTATGTGTGTGCACTGTGTGTATACTGTGTGTATATTGTATGTATATTGTATGTAGACTTGTGCATGGCTGAAAAATTAGGTTTTTTTTTTGTTTTTTTTGTTTTTTTTTTAATTAAATTTAATTTAATTTAAAATTATATTAAGCTATTGTTATTTCAAATGTTCTTTCTTATTTCTGAATTTCTGAAATTCGGAAATAAGAAAGAAAATTTGAAATAATAATAATAAATAACTATTAAATTCTAGGTATTGGAATTTCCTTGAAAATATGGCTGTTGAATTTTCAAGGAAATTCCAATACTTATAATTTAATAATTATTTATTTTTATTTCAAATGTTCTTTCTTATTTCCGAATTTCGGAAATAAGAAAAAATACAATAATAAATTATAGGAATTGGAATTTCCTTGAAAATTTGGCTGTTAGTGAATTTAAATATGAAATTTATCACTAACAGTCATATTTTCAAGGAAATTCCAAAACCTGTAATTTAATTGTTATTTATTAGTTAGTTATTATTTCAAATGTTCTTAGTTATTTTCGAATTTTCGGTTTTCTGAATTCCTGATCTTCAGCTGTTCCGATTGCTGAATTTCCTATTTACCGCAATTACTGCAATTACTGCAATTGCCGAATTACTGCAAATTTCTGAATTTCGGATTTCCAAATTTTTTAATTTTCGAATTTTTCTGAATTTCCGAAAAAATAAAAAGATGAAAAAGACAAAAACAAAAAAAAAACCTGAATTTTTCAGCCATGCACAAGTCTACCACGTCATTTTATTATTAATTTTGGCGTGGGGTTTCCCTTAAATTCTATACCAGACCTGAAGGGCCTGGTTTGGATTTTAGGGGGGAACCCCACATCATTTTTTTTTCAAATTTTGGCGCACGCCCTGCTGTTGTAAATTGGTTAAAAAATCGTGATGTAATCCCTAGTCATACAGGCGGCGAAAAATTGGGCCTTGATTGCTGGTGGTGCCAGAACACTGTAACCCCTTGCAGTTATTCTTTTTGTATGGAGGAACAGGGCCTGGTGTTGTAAATTAGTTTACAAATTCTGACAAAAGACGCCAGTCAAACAGGTGGAAAAAAATTGGGCCTTGGGTGCTGGCGGTGCCAGAACACTGTAACCCTTTGCAGCTACTCTTGTTGGGTGGAGGAACAGGGCTGATGTTGTAAATTAGTTTACAATTTGTGACGAAAGCCCCCAGTCAAACAGGTGGTAAAAAATTGGGCCTTGGGTGCTGGCGGTGCCAGAACACTGTAACCCATTGCAGTTACTCTTCTTGGACGCAGGAATGGGCCCTGCTGTTTTAAATTAGTTTAAAAATTGTTATGGCATGCCCCTGTAAACCAGGTGCAGAAAAATTTGGCCTTGGGTGTTATTGGTGCCCTAAATACAAAATATTGTTCTAGATTATGGACAGGAGGAATAGAAGCTGGCAGTCTTCAAGGGATCCCAGATCCCTAGCAAATTTAATCAGTTGCATCAGCATCAGGGGCTTGATAGCTGCTGATCCAGGACTGATTAATTTATAAATGTGAGCCTATCAACTGAGTCTGTGGACAGGCGCACTCTTTGATCGGTTATGAACCCTCCAGCAGCACTGAATGTCTGTTCAGAAAGCACGCTGAATGCAGGACAGGCCAGTAGCTCAATTGCATATTGAGCAAGTTCCGGCCAGTGGTCCATCCTCAAGACCCAGTAACTAAGTGGATGATCAGTTGGAAGGTCTCCAAGTCTGCTCTTGCCCCTATATATTCCTGCACCATATAATGCAGACGCTGATGATGGTTGCTTGAACCTATCAGGCCTGGGTGCTGAGGACTGAAACATTTTTAAAGTCATCGCTCAGCCGGCCACCTTCTCCACCACTCAGCCTCTGAACAACCAAAGCTTCAGAAACACATTGTCCAGGACCAGCAGCAGGATATGGTAACCTCCCAGGGTCTGGAAAGGTATTGCACAAATTTTTCTTCAAGGTATCCTGAAGATGTTTCATCCTCTGCACCCTCTGTGCAGGCAGGATGAGTTCTGCAACTTTACCCTTGTAACGTGGATCAAGAAGGGTTGCCAGTCAGTAATGATCTCCTTGATACCATGAACCCTAGGGTCTTTTCGCAGGATTTTCAGAGCCCATGCAGTGTAAGTTTGAGGAGGCATGAGTGTCCTCTGGGTTACTGAAGATGACATTATCAGGAACTACCTCCTACCAGCCACGTACAACTCTTTGGGTTTCTGGGGCCTGAAAACCATGATCCCTTGAAGACTGCTGCGTATTATACTCCACATCCATGCTGACACAATCTTTCTCCTCCGTCTCCTCCTCCCGTGTGTTTGGCGGCTCTGCAGGAATGCTCTCTGCATAAAGGGGGCCTCCTCTTCCTCCCTCTGTTCTGCCTCAAGTGCCTCAAGTGCCCTGTCCATGATTCCACAGTGTCACTGATGCATGCATTGTCGCTGCTCACCATCCTTCTGGCATCATCAAAAAGCCAAGCTCCCCTGAGCCTGTCCTGGTACCATGCTCACAGAGGTACTCATTGATGGCCCTCTGCTGTGTGTGCAGCCACTGCAGCATTGCCAATGTTGAGTTCTACCTGGTGGGCATGTCACAAATGAGGCGGTTGTTGGGCAGGTTAAATTCCCACTGGATGTCAGCCAGCCAGGCACTGGCATTGTATGAACGCCAGAAATGACCACAGACATTCCTGGCCTGCCTCAGGATATCTGGTAAGCCTGGGTACCTGGTCAAGAAATGCTGCACTACCAAATTCAAGACATGTGCCAAGCATGGAACATATGTCAATTGTCCCAGTCGGAGGGCAGAGAGAAGGTTGGTGCCATTGTCGCATACAACCATTCCTGGCTCAAGCTGCCGTGGCGTCAACCACCTCTGAGCCTGCCCCCGCAGAGCTGAAAGAATCTCTTCCCCAGTGCGGCTCCTGTCCCCAAGACAGACTAACTTAAACACCCCATGGCATCTTTTAGCCGAATGCATCAATATATAGTGTACACTCAATACGCTGTGTGTGTGTGTATATATATATATATACATATATATGCAGTATCTCACAAACATGAGTACACCCCTCACATTTTTGTAAATATTTTATTGTGCCCTGCAAACAAATGTGGATAGGGAAATAACTTAAAACCACATAAAAAAAAAAATGGAGGAGGAGGTGGAGGAGGCGGATGGAGCTGGATGTGGAGTAGGAGGTTGAGGAGGCGGTGACCGTGGCGGTGTAGGTGGAAGTGGCGGTGGAGGAGGAGGAGGTAGGCAACACTGTTTTTTGTTTGTTTGTTTTTTTTTCTAATTGAGGTAGCCCCCAAAATATTGAGACATATTAACAAAAAAAAAGGAATAAGTTCTCCCTACACCAGTATGAAATGATTTTAGAACGCTAATCTGTCCCTCATACCAGCAGCAGGAACCTCTCCCTATACCAGTATGAGATGATTTTAGGACGCTAATCTGTCCCTCACACCAGCAGCAGGAACCTCTCCCTATACCAGTATGAGATGATTTTAGAACGCTAATCTGTCCCTCACACCAGCAGCAGGAACCTCTCTCTACACCAGTATGAGATGATTTTAGAATGCTAATCTATCCCTCACACCAGCAGTAGGAACCTCTCCCTACACCAGTATGAGATGATTTTAGAACGCTAATCTGTCCCTCACACCAGCAGCAGGAACCTCTCCCTACACCAGTATGAGACGATTTTAGAACGCTAATCTGTCCCTCACACCAGCAGCAGGAACCTCTCCCTACACCAGTATGAGATGATTTAAGAACGCTAATCTGTCCCTCACATCAGCAGTAGGAACCTCTCCCTACAAAAGTATGAGATGATTTTAGAACGCTAATCTATCCCTCAAACCAGCAGTAGGAACCTCTCCCTATTCTAGTATGAGATGATTTTATAACGCTAATCTTTCCCTCACACCAGCGGCAGGAACCTCTCCCTATACCAGTATGAGATGATTTTAGAATGCTAATCTGTCCCTTACACCAGCAGTAGGAACCTCTCCCTACACCAGTATGAGATGATTTTAGAACGCTAATCTGTCCCTCACAGCAGCAGCAGGAACCTCTCCCTACACCAGTATGAGACGATTTTAGAACGCTAATCTATCCCTCACACCAGCAGCAGGAACCTCTCCCTACACCAGTATGAGATGATTTTAGAACGCTAATCTATCCCTCACAGCAGCAGCAGGAACCTCTCCCTACACCAGTATGAGACGATTTTAGAATGCTAATCTGTCCCTTACACCAGCAGTAGGAACCTCTCCCTACACCAGTATGAGACGATTTTAGAATGCTAATCTGTCCCTTACACCAGCAGCAGGAACCTTTCCCTACACCAGTATGAGACGATTTTAGAACGCTAATCTATCCCTCACACCAACGGCAGGAACCTCTCCCTATACTAGTATGAGATGATTTTATAACGCTAATCTTTCCCTCACACCAGCAGCAGCATCCTCTCCCTACCTACACTAGTATGAGATGATGTGACATGCAGCGCTAGCTACGTGACTCCAGCTTATATGGAGGCTGGGGTCACATGATGCACTGGCCATTCACAGTCATGAAATTAGTATGGAAAAAATAACCGAACCCCGAACCCAAACCCAGACTTTTTCTCAAATGTTCGGGTTCGGGACACGGACACCCCAAAGTTCGGTACGAACCTGAACTTTACAGTTCGGGTTCGCTCAACTCTACCCACAAACTCAAATTGCACTGTAATCGCAAAACACAGGTTCAGATACTATTCATTTTCAAAGGCACCTAAACGTGGTGCAGTTTTGCTGTGATTGTTGCTCCAAAATGCAATGCTGAAGCTTGTCGCCCAAAAGAAGCTCATATTTTTTTTGGGCGACAAGCTTTGAGCTGTGGAAATTGCTGTGTGACTTATCGCATCAAAACCGCTGTCAGCAAAAGTGAGTACACCCCTAAGTGAAAATGTCCAAATTGGGTCCAGTTAGCCATTTTCCCTCCCCCGTTTTATGTGACTCCATAGTGTTACAAGATCTCAGGTGTGAATGGGGAGCAGATGTGTTAAATTTGGTGCTATCACTCTCACTCTCTCATACTGGTCATTGGAAGTTCAACATGGCACCTCATGGCAAAGAACTCTCTGAGGATCTGAAAAAAAGAATTGTTGCTCTACATAAAGATGGCCTAGGTCAGTGGTTCTCAACTCTTGTCCTCAGGACCCACCAACAGGCCAGATTTTAAGTATTACCTTGGGGAGATGCAGACTACAATGCTGCAATCACCGAGCAGCAAATGATATCACCTGTGATGTATTTCAGTTATCCTGCAAACCTGGCCTGTTAGTGGGTCCCGATGAAAGGAGTTGAGAACCATTGGCCTAGGTTATAAGAAGATTCCAAAGACCCTGAAAACCTGAGCTGCAGCACGGTGGCCAAGACCATACAGCAGTTTAACAGGTCAGGTTTCACTCAGAACAGCGCCTCGCCATGGTCGACCAAAGAAGTTGAGTGCATGTGCTCAGCGTCATATCCAGAGGTTGTCTTCGGAAAATAGATGTATGAGTGCTGCCAGCATTGCTGCAGAGGTTGAAGCGGTGGGGGATCAGCCTGTCAGTGCTCAGACCATACGCCGCACATTGTATCAAATTGGTCTGCATGGCTGTCGTCCCAGAAGAAAGCCTCTTCTAAAGATGATGAACAACAGAGCCTGTGGTCTGACGAGACCAAGACAAACTTATTTGGTTCAGATGGCGTCAAGCGTGTGTGGTGGCAACCAGGTGAGGAGAACAAAGATAAGTCTTGCTGTAGTCAAGCATGGTGGTGGGAGTGTCATGGTCTGTGGCTGCATGAGTACTGCCAGCACTGGAGTTCATTGAGGAAACCATAAATGTCAACATATACTGTGACATACTGAAGCAGAGCATGATCCCCTCCCTTCGGAGACTGGGCTGCAGGGCAGTATTCCAATATGATAACGACCCCAAACACCTCCAAGACGACCACTGCCTTTCTAAAGAAGCTGAGGGTAAAGGTGATGGACTGGCCAAGCATGTCTCCAGACCTAAACCCTATTGAGCATCTGTGGGGCATCCTCAAATGGAAGGTGGAGGAGCGCAAGATCTCTAACATCCACCAGCTCTGTGATGTCGTCATGGAGGAGGGGGATGAGGACTCCAGTGACAACCTGTGAAGCTTTGGGGAACTCCATGCCCAAGAGGGTTAAGGCAGTGCTGGAAAATAATAATGGCCACACAAAATATTGACACTTTGGGCCCAATTTAGACATTTTCACTTAGGGGTGTACTCACTTTTGTTGCCAGCGGTTTAGACATTAATGGCTGTGTGTTGAGTTATTTTGAGGGGACAGCAAATTTGCACTGTTATACAAGCTGTACACTCACTACTTTACATTGTAGCAAAGTGTCATTTATTCAGTGTTGTCACATGAAAAGATAGAATAAAATATTTGCACAAATGTGAAGGGTGTACTCACTTTTGTGAGATACTGTATATGGAGCCATCACTTTGAGCGGCTATAACTTTTTTTTTATCACAAACACCACCACGTGAGTAATCCAAGAATTTGTTTCCAAAAGTGTTCCCTTGACCATGTTTGGGAAATGCACTTACCCAAAGTGCATGCCAATCTTCTTACAGATTTGGCAAACACAACTTGTATACCCTTAACAGAGATGAGAATCCCACTTGCAGTGCATCTAGGAGGATTCACGTGGTGGTGTTTGTGATGCTGGACATTTTTTGTCAAAAGCTCGAAAAAACGCTCATATGCCCATGAATCGTAAGTTTTAATTCATGTCTATGGGAAAAAATTGCTTCAAAAATGCATCAAGCTGCCCAAATGGAGCTACAAAAGTAGTTGTGGAGCTTCGAGCTACAGGTATGAGTCTGCCTTAAAGAGAACTATGAAAGCCAATATTGAGGACCTCTATCATTAAAATGTTAGTTGCCGTCCTTGATTATAGTTTCGGACTCTTTTGAAGTTTTGCTCACTTAAGATTCTCCACCTTTATGACCACTTTCTGCACCGTACAATGTCCTTCTCTCTTGGGTTCAGCCTGATCCTACCAGAATCCATGACCAATTGGGCCAGCAGTCAGATGGGAGAAATCCTTTGCTTTTACCCATCACCTATCGCTAGCTAGTAAGGCGAAAGAGACCAACTTTAAACTGCTCTCCCGATGGTACCAGTGGTACGAGCGCTGGCTGTCTGTTACAGGTTTGGTGGGAGTGTCCCCCTATTCAGACATTCTGGGATCTGGCCCTACATATCTATAGAGCTGTTACAGACAACAGCTCCTAATATGTCTCAGATAGCTCTGCTTTCTATTCTCCCTGGCTCCTATAGGAGTATTAAATGGGGCCTCTTACGCCACTGTTTGACTCCCGTCAGGCTGGTTATACCTCGCCATTGGCGTACCCATGTTCCAACCCTTGGGGAGTGGGTAGAAGAGATGTACCATATTGCTCATATGGAGTCATTCCTGGCACAAGAACTGGGTACTCATGTACGCTGCCATCAGGGCCGCTGATAAGCCAGTACAACTGGCCCCGTTGTACCGGGCCCGGCATCCTTGGCTTGTCAGGGGGGCCCGGGCAATTTCTCCCTCTGAATGACAGCTCTGTCTGTCTTATGATCTTATTTAGTGAGACTGTGAGGGACTATTTCTTCTTTTTCGGGATGTGTCCTTCCGCGCCCGTTCCGCATGGATGTTGTCATGGCAACAATACAACAAGTCCGGCCCCGGCCTGGCGGAGTGATTCAGGTGGCGCGCAAGCTAGGTTTCCCGCTCAGCCTGAGCCCGGGCTGGCTGACTGAGGAGATAAGAAGATGGGAAGAAGAAGCAGTGAGGGCTGTGTGAGGCAACAAATGGCGGTGGTGGTACTGGCAGAGGAGAGGAGCTCAGCTGACATCTCCCACTCCCAGCCAGCAGGATTCAGAACAGAGAGGAAGTTGGGCGGTTAAGGTATGTGTGCTTGCTTAGGGACGAACGGTCACAGCATTGAGTGTTCATTCATGACATGGTAATGGCAGTAGCATGATTGACAACTGGCAGTGCCACTGCCACCCATGCTGCCAAAATGCCATATGTATTGCATGTGCATTGTATGTACACCTTGGCACTGTCTCTCTACAGGCAGCACATGATGTAATATGGCATTTTGCTAGCATGGCCATCCAGGGATCCTTCTACACACATAAGATCATTCATCATGATTTTAACCAAGTGGCTTATTACAAAGTGACTTATACTGTACATATACAATTTTGAACCTTGGTTCCTTTGTTCCCCTCCCTTGCTTGCAAGTCTTGTATGATCTCAGCATATGCTGTGGCAGATTACATATGGACTTTTATTATGTTATTCATTTATTCTCAATTAATCAATTTTTGGATGTATTTCTGATTAATTTATTTCCTTTTTTAATTGATAATTTAATCTTTCAAAATTTTTTTTTGTGAGATTTTTTTTGCATGTTTTTTCTTTATTTCCTGAACTCTATTGCAGCACCTCCACTGATGGACACAGGCAGCGGGGGGACGGGGGAACTATTTTTAAACTGGAGCAGCACCTGCCGACATTACCTCTATAGTTCCAACCAGTCAGTGACAGTCCCTGGCGGAGTGATTAGCAGCTGCACTCTGCCTCTCCCTGTATTTCTGCTTTTTGTGTCTGCAGCAGGCTGCAGGGAGAGGTAGAGCTGAGCTGCCTGTGCTTGCGATCCACGTTTGGATCACCCTTCAGAGCCTGTTCACACTAGAGCAGTGACTGTTTTTCTGCACTGGAAGAACGCCAGTCAGTGCTAGGGCACATAAAAAACAATTGTTTCTATGTGCCTCATTCTCACTGCAATACAGCCTGGAGGTACAGTGCAGTGAGCTGAAATAAAATGCAGACATGCTGCATTTTATCACAGCTCACCACAAGGCATCACATGTTAACGCACAACAGCACAATGCACCATGCTCCAGTTCAGTGACACTTTGTGCACTTTAAAAAGGTAAAAAAAAAAAAAAAAATGATTGTGAAGCAAGAAACCATGCATCACACCGCCCCTACTGCTTGCTCACTAGCTGAAAGTGCTTCCTGCACACTAAACAGCTCCAGTTTAGTGTGCAAGCAAGTGTGAATGGGCACTTAGAGGGCATTGGGTAGGTAGTGAGGAGATGTTGTATTGCCTCCTGTTTTAACCACCTAAATGCCAAGCTTGGGGCGGGGCGTCAGGTAGGCTGTACGGGGCCTAATGATTTCTAACAGCGGCCCTGGCTGCCATCATACATTACTCTCCTGGAATATATACAGAGAATCCTCTTCGCTGAGGGACCTCCATGCTGGGCAAAGACTGTTTGGCTTCCCTTCATGGTGGATTGTGTCTATACCTGAAGGCTACCTCCTTTGGCTGTGGCTCTTTTTTTTTCCTTTCTCCTCCTCCCCTCTCTTATCTCTCAGGACGAGTTTCTTTTAACTTTGAAAATTATTGCAAAAAGCATAAACATGCCAATAGATCTATAAATAACATGCCACACTATAAATACAAAGCTAATGAATATATATATAATATATATATAAATAAGAGTACACAATAATAAGTGCACATATAAGATCATGAGATGAAATCAAATTATAGTGCAGAAATGAGGAGTCCGTGCGTAAATAAAAGTCCAACACCAACAAAAATTAAGACAGGGTTGCAGGTCTGTTTGAAACAAATTCAATCCCATCTCCATGCAGTGGACTGAAACCACCATTGTCCATTATAATGCCTGAGATTGTCATTTACTCATTGCCTATTACCAACAAGCGTTGCTATCTCTAGGAGTGGTGAAAGGAGTCTGGAGGAGTAAGGAAAGTGGAGCAAAGAGGAAATGCCATCCTATATACAGTGCCTTAAAAAGTATTCATACTCCTTGAGATTTCCCACATTTTGTCATGTTACAACCAAAAACGTAAATGTATTTTATTGGAATTTTATGTGATAGACCAACAAAAAGTGGCTCATAATTGTGAAATGGAAGGAAAATTATAAATTGTTTTTAAAATGTTGTATAAATAAATATGTGAAAAATGTGGCGTGCATTTGTATTCAACCCCCTTTACTCTGATACCCCTAGCTGAAATCTAGTGGAACCAATTGCCTTATTGGTATATAGAGTCCACCTGTGTGTAATTTAATCTCAGTATAAATACAGCTGTTCTGTGAAGCCCTCAGAGGTTTGTTAGAGAACCTTAGTGAACAAACAGCATCATGAAGGCCAAGGAACGCACCAGACGGGTCAGGGATAAAATTGTGGACACGTTTAAAGCGGGGTTAGGTTATAAAAAAATATCCCAAGCTTTTAACATCTCACGGAGCTCTGTTCAATCCATCATCTGAAAATGGAAAGAGTATGGCACAACTGCAAACCTACCAAGACGTGGCCATCCACCTAAACTGGCAGGCCGGGCAAGGAGAGCATTCATCAGAGAAGCAGCCAAGAGGTCCATGGTAACTCTGGAGGAGCTGCAGAGATCCACAGCTCAGGTGGGCGAATCTGTCCACAGGACAACTATTAGTCGTGCTCCACAAATCTGCCCTTTATGGAAGAGTGGCAAGAAGAAAGCCATTGTTGAATGAAAGCCATAAGAAGTCCCATTTGCAGTTTGCGAGAAGCCACGTGGGGGACACAGCAAACGTGGAAGAAGGGGCTCTGGTCAGATGAGTCCAAAATTGAACTTTTTGGCCTAAAGGGGGGTTGCTTTTCTTTAGCAGGGACAGGGAAGCCGGTCAGAATTGATGGGAAGATGGATGGAGCCAAATACAGGGCAATCTTAGAAGAAACCCTGTTAGAGTCTACAAAAGACTTGAGATTGGGGCAGAGGTTTGCCTTCCAGCAAGGCAACGACCCTAAACACCCAGCCAGAGCTACAATGGAATGGTTTAGATCAAAGCATATTCATGTTTTAGAATGGCCCAGTCAAAGTCCAGACCTAAATCCAATTGAAATTCTGTGGCAATACATGAAAATTGCTGTTCACAGACGCTCTCCATCCAATCTGACAGAGCTTGGGGGATTCTGCAAAGAAGAATGGGCAAAAATGTCCTCTCTAGATGGGCAAAGCTGGTAGAGACTTCCCCAAAAAGACTTGCAGCTGTAATTGCAGAGAAAGGCGGTTCTACAAAGTATTGACTCAGGGGGGGCGCCATACAAATGCCCCCCACACTTTTCATATATTTATTTGTAAAAATTTTAGAAAACCATTTATCATTTTCCTTCCACTTCACAATTATGAGCCACTTTGTGTCGGTCTATCACATAAAATCCCAATAAAATACATTTACATTTTTGGTTGTAACATGAATAAATGTGGTATGAATACATTTTCAAGGCACTGTACATAAAAAGCTTGTCTGACCAATATGCTAGATTATTATGAAGGATGACAGACTTCATAAGTATGTGCCCTGGGCAATAACACTATCGAGCCACAGCTCACCCCGTGAGCCCCTCAGAGGATCATACGTCTCTCCTCACACCATTATGAAGACTAAATCCTACATGAGCGGGGGGAGAGGGCTTCCCTCAACTTAAGTTGCCAACCAAACTGTAGGTGGGTGGGGGGGAAGTGTGTACCAGACCAAGCTGAAAAGCCCTCCTAAGCCCTCCTCTGGTTCTCAAAGGAGGCGAACACATGCACAGTCATTGGAGGTCTCCTTTCCCTCCCTAATAGAGTTGAGCGGACACCTGGATGTTTGGGTTCGGCGGGTTCACGAAAAAGTTCAAGTTTGGCTCCAAACTTGACCCGAACTTGACCCCGGACCCCATTGAAGTCAATGGTGACCCAAACTTTTGGGCACAAAAATGGTTCTGAAAAAGTCCTGGAAAGGGCTAGAGGGCTGCAAAAGGAAGCAAAATGGGGTTAAGAGTAGGACAAGTGCCCTGCAAATAAATGTGGATAGGGAAATAACTTAAAATCACATAAAAAAAATGGAGGAGGAGGTGGATGTGGAGTAGGAGGTTGAGGAGGCGGTGACCGTGGCGGTGTAGGTGGAAGTGGTGGTGGAGGAGGAGAACTCTGAGCTTTCAGCAAGGGACCGGGTGGGAGACAATGTGAAGGAACTGGAGGCATTGTCAGCCACCCAATCTACTAGCGTCTGTACTTGTTCTGGCCTCACCATTCGTTGAGGGGCATTCGGGCCTACCATATAACGTTGAAGGTTCTGTCAGCTACTGGCACCTGAGGAAGGTGTACACTTGTGCGTGTAGCTGGCACAGATCGACCACGTCATCTCCTTCCAACAGGAGCTTCACCAACACCACCAACACCAGCAGCACCACGACCACGACCACGTCCCTTATTTGACGCTCTCCTCATTCTGGACGCAAATGTACTATTTAGCACAAATTTAGATTATTTTTTAAACCGGCAATGTAGATGCACTTTTTAATTTTGTGCAAGAAATGCACAGCAAGGTGCAAATGTACTATGTAGCATTATTTTTTTTTTTAAACCAGCAATGTAGACGTACTTTTTATTTTTGTGCAATAAATGCACCGCTGGCCGCAAATGGAGTATTTAGAATTTTTTTTTTTAAACCAGCAATGTAGACGCACTTTTTATTTTTGTGCAAGAAATGCACCGCTGGCCGCAAATGTAGTATTTAGAACAATCAAGTCAACCGTTGTAAACCCGTATAAATTTATGACGAAAATGTAACATTAATCTGTTTAATTAAAAAAAAAACACGTTTTATAATGCAAACGCCGGTCGCCCCGTAAAGAACGTGTTTTAATTTTTCACGTAGATGTAACGACCAAATTTTTTTTTTATTTTTATCACGAAGTATCATGTAAAAAATAAAAAAACAGTAAAGAACGTGTTTTAATTTTTCACGCAGATGTAACGACTAAATTTTTTTTTTTTTAAGATTTATGATGTAAACGCCGGTCGCCACGTAAAGAACGTGTTTTTA
>BLSH010192566.1:1966152-1986598 GCA_018402905.1 Glandirana rugosa | reverse complement strand
CCCCCCCCCCCCCCCCCCCATGACCCCTTTTTGGAAAGTAGACCCCCCCCCCAAGGAATTTGCCGAGAAGCATGTTAAATCCATGGAAGATTTTATTTTTTGCCACAAGATTTTGGAAAATGCCAAAAAGATACATTTTTTACACAAAGATGTCACCTAAAGTGGTTGTAAACCTCAAACATAAAAAAATGAACAAAGCATATCCCTCTATAGTGTGTACTTGTCTCAATCTAGGGCACTGTGGCCCTGATTTACTATACCTCCCAAATCTACTCCAGCAGTGCCTTAAAATAACTCCCAATTAAAGACAATTACAACTTCAACTCTCACAAAAGGGAGTAAATTAACTAACATGCAGCGTCTATTTGCCTGTAAAGATGGCTCACAGATCACATGTTCTAACTACTTGATGTCAGCTGGAATTGAACCTTCAGAATTCAGAATTCCTCCATTTAATGCTTGTATGCAAGTTCATTGCCATAAAAAAAAAAAAAACATTACCACCCCTCTCTCTAATTTTAACAGCCTTAGCCCTAGGGGACATGTCTGAATAGAAAAAAGTTTCAATTTTTTTATTTTTTATTTCAGGAGCAGTGGTTTTAATAATGGTTAGGCTGGGTTCACACTAGTCCGATTCTCGGACCGACATTAGGAGCACAAGTTGCATTACGTCACAAAAACAATGATTCCCTATGAGAGCCGTCTTAACTGGTCCGACTTGTGTTTTTCAAAGTCTGAACGACTTTGAAAAAGGTTCCTGTACTACTTTTGTCCGACTTTGATCCTACTTTAGCCCATTGAAAGGCATTGAAGTCGGATCAAAGTCGGATTAGGGTCTTCACTGATCCGACTTTGGCATGCGACTTATGCTCTGGGGATCTTGAAGGGGAACCCCACGCCCAATTTTTTTTTTAAAAATGGCATGGGTCCCCCTCCAGGAGCATACCAGGCCCTTTGGTCTTGGGATTTTAAGGGGAACCCCCATGCCAAAAAAAACGGCATGGCGCCCCCACCCCCGAAATCCATACAAGACCCTTATGCGAGCATGTAGCCCTGGCATGGCAAGGGGGTGGGGACGAGTGAGTGCGCCCCCTCCGAACCTTATCAGGCCACATGCCCTCAACATGGGGAGGGTGCTTTGGGGTCTGATTTGCATTGTGGGGGGACCCCAACGCCATTTCCCCAAAATTTGGCATGGGGTTCCCTTTAAAATCCATACCAGACCTGAAGGGCCTGGTACGGACTTTGCGGGGGACCCCTACCCAAAATTTCTGTTTAATTTTGGCATGGAGTTCCTCTTAAAATCGATGCCAGACCTTTTTCCGAGCGTGCAGGCACTGTATATAGTCTACACAGTGGTTTAGTGGTTAGCACTTTCGCCTGCGCGCAAATGGGTCACTGATTCAACTCCCAACCACAACACTACCTGCCTGGAGTTTGCATGCTCTCCCTGTGTCTGCGTGGGATTCCTCCAGGTACTCCGGTTTCCTCCCACACTCCAAAGACATGCAGGTAGGTAAATTAGATCCTGTTTGAATTGGCCCTAGCATATGTATGAATGTGAGTTAGGGACCATAGATTGTAAGCTCCTTGAGGGTAGGGACTGATGTGAATGTATAATATATATGTAAAGCGACAGCGCTATATAAGTCCCTGAAATAAATGAATGCAGTGTATTATATATACCATACTGTACGTATATATTCCTATACTACATGCCACTGCCTAACCTTTTGCTATCTCCGCAAATGTTTTCACTATATTCAGCCTCTGTGTAAGTGGCCTTATATAGTGTGGGCATGGACTCAGACCCGCTGAGCAATGATTGGCCAAAGGCACCCTTCCCTTGGCCAATCATGGCTCTCACAGCAGAGCATGCTGTGATTGGCCAAAGCGCATGTACGTGCTTTGGCCAATCAGCGGGCAGCATTCCCCCACAATTTCACTGCATTATGGGCCGCTCAAATTTCCCATTAGTACCCCATAATGTTCAGGATTTGGCAACCCCCCGATGTTCGATTGGAACATACTTTTGAGTCGAACTGGGGGACCATCCCTATTGACCATGGCTATACATCACGAGACACTTTAACATAAAAGATGGGACAAAAAATGTCTCCATTTTTAAATACATTTTTACACTTAGGTGAATGGGTATGATGTACCCAATACCCATTCACATGGGGGGCCAGGATCTGGTGGCCCCCTTGTTAATGGGCACTTCCACATTTTGATCAGCCCCCCCAACCACCATGGTTGTCGGGAAGAGGCCCTTGTCCCCATCAACATAGGTACAAGAGGCTCTGAGGGGGCTGGGGGGGGGGCACGCAGAGTATTGGGAAATGTGCCTTTACACACACATGTACTATAATGGCAGCCCAGGGTTCAGTATAGAGTTCGGCCACCATTTGCAGCTATAACAGCTTCAACTCTTCTGGGAAGGCTGTCCACAAGGTTTAGGAGTGTGTCTATGGGAATGTTTGGCCATTCTTCCAGAAGTGCATTTGTGAGGTGAGGCGCTGATGTTGGATGAGAAGGCCTGGCTCGCAGTCTCTGCTCTAATTCGGCCAAAAGGTGTTGTATCGGGTTGAGGTCAGGACTCTGTGCAGGCCAGTCAAGTTCCTCCATACCAACCTCCCTCATCCATGTCTTTATGGACTTTGCTTTGTGCACTAGTGCACAGTCATGTTGGAACAGGAAGGGGCCATTCCCAAACTGTTCCCACAAAGTTGGGAGCATGAAATTGCCCAAAATGTCTTGCTGATGCCTTAGGAGTTCCCTTCACTGGAACTAAGGAGTAAAGCCCAAGCCCTGAAAAACAACCCCAGACCATAATCCCCCCTCCACCAAATGATTTGGACCAGTGCACAAAGCAAGATCCATAAAGACATGGATGAGTGAGTTTGGGGTGAAGGAACTTGACTGGCCTGCACAGAGTCCTGACCTCAACCAGATAGGACACCTTTTGGCTGAATTAGAGTGGAGATTGTGAGCCAGGCCTTCTCATCCAACATCAGTGCCTGATTTCACAAATACACTTCTGGAAGAATGGACAAATACTCCCATAGATAAACATCCTAAACCTTATGGACAGCCTTCCCAGAAGAGTTGAAGCTGTTATAGCTGCAAAAGGTGGGCCAACTCAATATTGAACCCTACGGACTAAGACTGGGATGCCATTAAAGTTCATGTGCATGTAAAGGCAGGCATCCCCATTGCCTAGCTAGTATAACTAGTATATCTGGCAAGATTTGCAATGGTGGTGGAACCCTCCTACACATAAATACTACATTTAGACATAATTTAGGTAAGGCCCTGAGTCATGTTTAACAACATATAGAGGGCAAACAACATCTCTGCATGAAGTGACATGCTTGGGAATTGAACTCAGGATGATCTACAATGGTAGACAGCATTGCTACCTTCTAAACCATGGGGCTTACACATGTCAAGTCCTCCTACACATAAATACACAGATACTGCATGTCTAGGAATATATAGGACTTACATTAGTCAGGAGCTAATCTTCTAAATGTAATCTATGATATTTGGTGGTTCTTGCTGCGTGAGTGTAGAATAGAAATGTTATCCTCTGATTTTTGGTAATGACATTTTTATTTCTGATGTTGGTACACATATCACATTTTTGGGGCTCAAATTAGGATCATTTGGAAAGAATAAAAAAATGGCACTAATTTTAAATTTCCATAAGCAATGGTATTGTTTGTGGTTTGTAAAGACACTTGTGTGAGTTTGGCTAAATATTTTTGATATGGACAGCAGCATGCGAAAGTGACCGAGAAAAAAAAATATTTACAAAACATGAAGAGATTTCACATTCTAGCATTCTTAAAAACAAAATAGATTATCAAATTTGCAACATTGTTGCCAGGGCAATTTCTTTGAGAGAAAGATACATTTCATCTCAACATGAAATGGATTTATTTGATAAAGTAACAATTGTAACATTAGAATGAATGGCAGAAACTTGCACTTGGCAAAATAACTCTCATCTTCACTCCCAAAAAATGTGTGTAAAATAACTCTCATTTTGGTATTTACTAACTACTCAAGGAATTACTCCATGAGAGTTATTTTGAGAGTTGTTTTGTGTCTGAGCATGATCAGTTGTGCTCAGCTGTACTCTGTGCCTAGGAGTAAGGAGATGGGGAATTTATCTCTTCTCAGACTTTTTAAGATATTTCAGTGTAGAAATCACTTTTTCAACTCCATGTCTGGACTGGAGTAAAGAGTTGGCCGTTATCTGCGACCTGGGAGCAATAGTGAATTCAAGTTTGGCCGCTATTTACCGCCAGCGCTATAGTGAATACTGTTTTAGCGTTATTTACAGTGAATCGCGGTAATTTTGCCGCTATTTTGCGGCAGTACTATAGTAAATGACCCCCAATGTTACTTTGTATCTCTCCATTTCAACTTTTAACAATGTTTATAAACAATAACTCAGATGGACGTTTTTGACAGCAACAGCTTCTAGAGTATTTACACATTTAAATCCCGGCTTTAATTTTTAGGCCTCATACACACGGGCGTATGCAAAAAAATAAGCAAAATGTCGGGCCCGACGTCAGGGAAAAATCTGCGTTATTTTCGGCGTTTTGCATTGGCGTCAATGCACATTTTTCTGCGCTAGCTTTCTGTGGTGTTTTTCTGCCTCTATTCAAAATCAATGGTTCCCTATGGGAGCCCATTGATGTGAATGGAAGTCGCACCAGAAGTCGGATCATGTGTGCTTAGCATCTTGAAGGGGAAGCCCCGCAAAAATTTGCGTGGGTTCCCCCCCCAAGAGCACACCAGGCTCTTCGATCTGGCATGGATTTTAAGAGGAACCCCCACGCTGAAAAAATAGCATAGGTTCCCCCCCAAAATCCATACCAGACCCTTATCCGAGCAGGCCAGGAAAGGGGGTGGGGACGATCGAGCGCCCCCCTCCTGGACCATACCAGGCCTCATGCCCTCAACATGGGGAGTATGGGTGCTTTGGGGCAGGGGGGCTCTGCGCCCCCCCCCCCACCCCAAAGCACCTTGTCCCCATGTTGATGGGGACAGGAGCCTCTTCCCGACAACCCTGGCCGTTGGTTGTCGGGGTCTGCAGGTGGGGGCTTATCGGAATCTGGAAGCCCCCTTTAATAAGGGGGCCCCCAGATGCCTGACCATTGATTTTGAATAGAATGCCTGATGAGGCTTAACGCTGTGTATACAATGTTCAGCCACGTTATTGAGCGTTTTGCCAGCTCAGTGTCAAAAACGCCATAACGCTGCAGCCTCGGAACGTGCTGGTCCCGCGTTCTTTCTAGTTACAGCTCACTAACGCCGACGCCCTCCACTGCTTAAAAACATTGCCATTTTTAAAGGGCCATTGAATAACATGGAGAGCTGCAAAAAACACCCAAAAACGTGGTGCCAAAAAATGCCCGTGTGTATGAGGGCTAAGAGCTGGAAATTCCTGACAAGTATGTGTGTGTGTGTTTGTGTGGGGAAGGGGTGTTGCAACCAGACAGGAAGACTGGACATGCTACACATCCCCTGTGTACTCTGATGACGTTTTTTAGACATTCTTAGTGTGCCCAGTGGATCACTATACAACCACGTTTGTCTGCATTTCTTGGCTCTGTGTTAGATTAAATTCTCCTTAAAGTGGTTGCAAACATCAAATATGAAAAATGAACAAAGTATATCCCTCTATATTGTGTACTAGTCTCATTCCAGAGCACTAAATGTAATTTCTGTCTGCTGTCTCCTTCCTCTGTTATATGAATGAGTCACTTCTGAACACTTATCCTCACACCAAGAGAAAAAGGTGACAGGGGAGGGATCTCTAGCACACAGCCTGTGACTGACAGCCTCAGCTCTGTTCCTGTGTGCTATGGGTGTGTGTCTCTTCCCTCCAATCAGCTCTCAGAGTGTATCTTTATGTTTATTTATATTGTGGGAGAACTACACTATATTATCAAAAGTATTGGGACGCCTGTCTTTACACGCACATGAACTTTGGCATCCCAGTATTAGTCCGTGGAGTTCAATATTGAGTTGTCCCAGACTCTGCAGCTATAACAGCTTCAACTTTTCTGGGACGGCTGTCCACAAGGTTTAGGAGTGTCTATGGGAATGTTTGACCATTCTTCCAGAAGCACATTTGTGAGGTCAGGCACTGATGTTGGATGAGAAGGCCTGGCTCGCAGTCTCCACCCTAATTTATCCCAAAGGTGTCCTATTGGATTGAGGTCGGGACTCTGGCCAATCAAGTTCCTCCACCCCAAACTTGCTCATCCATGTCTTTATGGACCTTGCTTTGTGCACTGGTGTGCAGTAGGGTTGCCACATCATCCCTTTAATCCAGGACACATATGAATTACACAGGTTGTTCTGAGGCTAATTTAATGCAGATAAGGCACCAAGTGAGTTTAATTACCACCTTAATCAGCCACAGAACCTGTGTAATTAGTATGTGTCCTGGATTAAAGGGATGATGTGGCAACCCTAGTTTGCAGTCATGTTGTGACAGGAAGGGGCCATTCCCAAACTTTTCCCACAAAGTTATGAGCATGAAATTGTCCAAAATGTCTTGGTATGCTGACACCTTTACTGGAACGAAGGGGCCAAGCCTAAACCCTGAAAAACAACCCCACACCATAATCCCCCCTCCACCAAAGGATTTGGACCAGTGCACAAAGCCAGGTCCATAAAGACATGCATGAGCGAGTTTCGGGTGGGGGAACTTGACTGGCCTGACTTCCACCCAATAGAACACCTTTGAGATTAATTAGAGCGGAGACTGTGAGCCAGGCCTTCTTGTCCACATCAGTGCCTGACCTTACAAATGCACTTCTGGAAGAATGGTCAAACATTCCCATAGACACTCCTAAACCTTGTGGACAGCCTTCCCAGAAGAGCTGAAGCTGTTATAGCTGCAAATGGTGGGCCAACACAACATTGAACCCTACGGACTAAGACTGGGATGCCATTTAATTTTATGTGTGAGTAAAGGCAGGTGTCCCAATACTATTGGTATAATATAGTGTATCTTGCATTGAGGACATGAATTAAACTCAGACTCTTCCTGCGCATCCGGCACATGATCAACACAGACTGGGCAAAAGTTGTGACCACATCTCAGGTTTACAGGATCTGTATATGTGGACAGACAGATGGAACAGTCCAGCTCCTCTCTCAGATCAGCAGACGCCATCGCTGACAGCAGAAGAGAGAGATAAAACTAAACATCTCAGACACTCAGAGCCCCGAGGACGCGTTTCACATATTTCTGCACAGGGTGGGGCTGAACTGGTCTTGCAGCTTATATCTGCGGGAAGTGTGAGAATAAAGTGAATGTCTATAAATTGAAGTGATATTCAGGTGAGTGTTCTGGTCACATGCTGTAGTGACTTTAAGACTTGTTTGCATCTTTTGAAATGAGAACGCTGAGCAAGTAAATGCAGTGCCAATAGCTGGTCACATGTCTGGGACACGTCATGTAGTTATGGGGTAGCTGAAGACTGATATTCTCTCAAATGATGTCTGCCTGATTACCAATAGAGCTACAACACACCCCTGGTAACAGCGCCCCCTGTGTGTGCCCCTGGCATAGCTGGTGCTGCCGGATAGAGGAGAGGGAGAAGAGCGGGCACACGTCCACTCTCCTCCCTTCCTTGTTATGTTCTTGACATCACTTCGATGTCTGCCTCTTTTTGTCTCTGGCCAGCATGACCGGGAAAGAATATACTGCAATGCGACCTGCAGTACATTACATTCAGTGGGGCACAGGGGAGACATTGGGGGATGTCTCAATAAAAAGAACCTGTCACCAAAAAAATCATCTCAAAGTGATCTTTTTGTCCCCTACGTGATAAAAAAAAAATTAAATAAAAAAAAGAAATTCTTCATTGTAAAAAAATAAAGTTACACCCAAGCACAAAAAATCCCCCACCTATGCATGAAAATGTTGATTGCAATACACATGTTACATATTGCTGCGCACACCGGAGTGAGAGCAATAATTCTAACACCAGACCTCCTACTACTCTGTAACACTAAACTGATGACTTATAGGGGGCTTTTAAAGTGTCGCCTATGGAAAATATAGGGTACTGAAGGTTGTAGTCATTTCACCGGTGCACGCAAATCTAAGGTTTGACATGTTGGGTATCTATTTACTCAGTGTAATCTCATCTTTTATATTTTACCAAAAGATTGGGTCATTTATTATGTTTGTGTACCCCAAAATTAACTTACGTGTATTTTTTTTACTGAAATTTTGCTGTATTATCATTTGATAAAAAAAACGGAACTACCACTATTTTATTCTGTAGGGTGTCTGCTTTCAGAAAACATATAATGTTTTGCAGGGGTTTATGTAATCTTCAGGCCTAAAATTATTTTTTAAGCATGTGTGCAAAAAACACAAAAATGGCTCTGGTAGCGAAAGGGTTAAGCAAAGATAACACAGTGATGTAACATTGGTCAGCAGCAGGACAGTTTAAATTAGGGATAGTAGGCCTAACTGGTGTATGTCATTGTCTAACTTTTATGTCATATATGGGGATAGGGGTGAGATGATTTAGATGCACACTATTCTTGCACTTACTTACAATACAATACAGCTGTGACCAAAAGGCATCTCCAAGAACAGATGGTCAGTAATAAGTTAAGCTCTCCAAACTCCAGAAACAGCCATATAAAAAAAGTCTCTCCAACATCAATACCTTATTCCCCCTTCACTTCAGAGCCCCCAAAATAGAAAGCTCGCTCCTCAATCACTTTAGAATTCCCCAAACAGCAGCACCACACCCCCACATCACTGGGTTCCCCAAGTAATCCAATAAGAATCTACATGCTGGTTCTGCCAATCAGAGAGTACTGGGTGGGTGCCTGGCATGTTATTGTGGTTTCCGGTCAGGTAGCAGATTATAGCAGGAGGAGGGGATCATTATCTTCTTGGCACTGCCATTGCTGATGCAGGTGAAGCACCCTCTACCTAGTTAGGTGCTAGAGTGAGTTTTTTTGTAAGTGTAGGTAAATTTAGGCAGGCCTAGCTGGCAGCTATGCCTGTTTGTTTTGATCTGTTGGGCTGGGAGTGGCCCAGAGTAGCAGCTGGTGACTCACAGGTGGTGTCATTTCTTGGTTACCTCCCCCTTGCTTCTAGAGGATTCTAGAAGGACGGGAGTGGAAGAGAGGTGGAGCTGCCTGGGGTATTCTGGGGAGTCCTGACCAATCCTCAACCTGGGTTTGCAGGGGGCAGGCCTCCTTAAATACTCACGGTCAGCCCAGCTGGGGAGGAGTTGTCGGGTGGAAGAACTGGAAGATGGAGTACTAGCTGTTGGAGCCTTTGAGGGAGCTACCCTGTCTGGGGGGGGGGGATTTGGTCCTGGAGCTTGTAGAATGGATATGCCGTACAAACCACAGGGGCATCCTGATCAGGAGCAGGAGAGGACAGTGGAAGGTACTGCCGGGCAAGCCTTCCAGGAAGGATCCACCAGGTATCGATGAGTGACACATAGCCAGGAATGCTGGGGAGGCACACCAGAGCAGATTGGGAGAGAGAGACGGTCTGGAATGGATGTAGAGCCAGCAAGGTCTGTGGTGCCTGGGCAGTGGAGTCAGGCAGCTGCAGCGAGGAGGGCTGGCAGGACCTGAAGAGGACTGACTGGGAGCAGTAGTCCGCCAAGGGCAGCTAGCACTTAAATCTTGAAACATTTGCTATACTACAGGGGCCCGTTGTCCCTGCCTACAAAAGGCATTCTACAAGGCCTGGCTGGAACCAGAGTTAGGCCCAACCATGTGCTATCTGAGCCTGAAAGAAGTTTTGTGCAGGAGGAAGTGTGTGAGGTTCTTCAAGCAAGTTTGTGCAGGAGGAGACTGTCCCCCTATGTACGGGGAGTGTACATAGTTTGTCCCTACTAAAAAAGTTCAATTCTTCTGGGCATCTCATAAACCCCCATCCAAGTTAAATCCCCTAATAAAACCAACAAAAAAAAAGTACTGGTCTGATTCCTGACTCTGGATGTCTGAAAGTGTGACTGGCTGGGCAGGGTGACAGGTGGACTACAACACTCAGCAGACCCTACGGGGGTCCCGCTACACAGGTCAGGTTCTATTATTTGTACAGCTGTTACCTGGAATTCAGTTTACAATTCATGATGTAAGTGGGAGCTGGCCACCATTATCATTGACCCCCCCCCAATACCTATACCTGGAATGTCACCACTCTTCCCCATCACTTCACCTGTATCCCCCACACCTGAATATCAGTGTGATGTGAGTGAGAGACCCACACTGTTACCCCTGACCCCTCCTCCATACCTGTGAATATATTTCACCCATCATCTCATCTGTTCCCCCCAAAGCTAGGGCAACCCCCTTACCTGTCTCTGTACTCTACTCCTCACCTCACCTCCCCCCTTACCTGTCACTATACTGCACCCCTATTCTCTCCTGTACCCCCATATCTGGACATCAATTCATGCCACTAAACAGTCCTGAACTCTGCAGGAGTGTCTTGGGATTTTAACAAAAATGCTCTATCCTGCTGCCATCCAGGTTCTGGAACACTAATTCCTGCAACCAGCTTCTGCTCCTCTGCTGCTCTGTCATGATCTCATGCCTGGTATGAGCACTATAGTTGGCAGAGGTAGGCATGGGATGCAGAGTGTGAATAGGTAAATAAGCCATTGAACAGGAATGACTACCATTTTAACCTCTCTAAGAAGCAGCTGCCCCTTCCTCGGCAGAGAATCTGTGGCCCCTAAAAAATGCACACAGCACCAGTGCCTCCACTACCTCCTACACAGAGCACTTGTGCCCCCATCTCCCTAAAGGGATTATCAGTGCCTATCTCTCTCTCCTGAAGGTACCACTTCCCCTTAGAAATGTGCGGTTCTTTTCGTTCTGAAATAAAATTCGGACAAATTTTCGTATTTCAGAAATTTGGATGTATCTGAATATTCGAATTACAATAGTCCTGAATTTAAACAAATCCAAAATAACGAAAAAAAATTAGAATTTGAATAATTTTCGAATCGTTTTCGAATTTGAATAGTTTTCAAATTTGAAAGTTTTCGAATTTGAAAACAGAACAAAACAGAATAGAAAACAAAGGGATAAAACAGAGATAAGAAACAATAGACTAGAAAAGAATATAACAGGAAGCAAAATAATAGAATACAACAGAGTAAACCAACTCTGTTCCACTCCGCCACATTATATATTTTTTCATTTTCTATTATATTCCCCTCTATTGTATTCTATTTTTTTCATTCTATTCCTCCACTTTCCACTCCACCCCATTCTCCTTGGAAATTGGAAAATTATTCGAATTAGAAAACTGTTCAAATTCGAAAATGATTAAAATTTGAAAAAGATTTGAATTTGAGAACTTATAGAATTTGAAATTGATTTGAAAACTTTTCGAATCGGTTAAAAAAGGAATAAATGGAACAAATTCCGAAAACTATTTAAACTAATCTAACTAAACGAATTTATGTAAATAACGAATCAAAACGAAATGAAACTGAACACATTTTTTCGCTCTGCACATGTCTACTTCCCCTACAGAGTACCAGATCCACGTTTCCTCTACAGAACAGCAATGTCCCCCCTCTCCTCCCACCTTAACCCCAGCGCCCCCTCTTCCCCTATTGGGACATTTTATGTTACAATGACCACCAAAGCCAAGCATTTTCCTTCTCCCACTGACCACCAACTCCTGCCAGGTTTTCCTCTCCACCACCAACTTTCCTCCCAATGATCACCAATGGAGGCCTTTTTACCTCCTGCTGACCACTTATACTGGGTAATTTTCCTCCCACTGACCACAAGCACTGGGTATTTTTTCTTTCCACTGACCACTGACGCCAGATATTTTTCCTCCCCTTACCATCAGTGCTGAGCATTTTTCTCCAGTTAACCACAAATACCGTCCATCTTTTCCTTCTGCTGAGCAGCCATATAAAGGGAACTATGACATATACTGCTGACCACTGCACTCTATACATTGTGCTGTACATGCACCCTGTTCCAAATTATTATGCAAATTCTATTTCAGTGTCACAAAAATTAAATATTTTGTTTTTCAGTTTAATTCATGGATGGAGTTGTGTCTCAGGGCTCTTTTGATCACTGAAAACAATCTCGGACACCGGTGATAATTAGATTGCCAGGTGAGCCCAATTAAAGGAAAAACTACTAAAGGAGGGTGTTCCACATTATTAAGCAGAGCACCATTTTCAAGCAATATGGGGAAGAAAATGGATCTCTCTGCTGCCCAAAAGAGTGAATTAGTTCAATGCCTTGGACGAGGTATGAAAACATTCGATATTTCACAAAAACGTAAGCGTGATCATCGCACTATTAAGAGATTTGTGGCTGATTCAGAGCACAGACGGGTTCATGCAGATAAAGGCACATTGAGGAAGATTTCTGCCAGATCTATGCATCGGATCAAGAGAGCAGCTTCTAAAACACCATTACATAGCAGCAAACAGATATTTGAAGCTGCTGGTGCCTCTGGAGTTCCACGGACATCAAGGTGTAGAGTCCTCCAGAGTCTTGCAACTGTGCATAAGCCTTCCCTTCGGCCACCACTAACCAATGCTCACAAGCAGAAATGGCTGCATTGGGCAGAAAAATACATGAAGACTAATTATCAAACAGTCCTGTTCACTGATGAGTGCCATGAAACCCTGGATGGTCCAGATGGCTGGAGTAGTTGATGGTTGGTGGACAGCCACCCTGTTCCAACAAGGCTGTGACGTCAGAAAGGCGGTGGTGGAGTCATGTTTTGGGCTGGAATCACGGTAAGAGAGCTGCTCGGCCCCTTTAGGGTCCCCGAAGGTGTAAAGATGACCTCTGAAAAGTATGTGCAGTTCCTGACTGACCACTTCCTTCCCTGGTACAGAAGGAAGAACTATGCTTTCCGTAATAAAATCTTCTTCATGCATGACAATGCACCATCTCATGCTGCAAAGAATACCTCTGCATCAATGGCTGCTATGGGGATAAAAGGAGAGAAAGTCATGGTGTGGCCTCCATCCTCCCCTGACCTCAATCCTATTGAGAACCTTTGGAGCATCCTCAAGCAAAAGATCTATGAGGGTGGGGGGCAGTTTACATCCAAACAGCAGGTCTGGGAGGCGATTCTGACATCTTGCAAACAAATTCAACCAGAAACTCTCCAAAAACTCACAAGTTCAATGGAAGCAAGACTTGTGAAGCTGCTATCAAATAAGGGGTCCTATGTTAAAATAATTAAAAAGTTAAAATGTTGTTCAAAGTTTGATTGAAATAGCTTTTGATTTCAGTAAATATTCTGCAAACACAACAAATGACGATTTTTAGTTCTTTACAACCTATAAAGGGTTTTGAAACTTACTGTGCGTAATAATTTGGAAAAGTGCATTGTGAGTTTTTTATTTTGAAAAAAAAAATACTGTTATCATTAGGAGGTTCGAATAAAATTTGAATTGTACTCATAGGACTGTTTCAGCGTCGGGCAGGAGACGCTGCTCACAAAACGTTCTATTTGCAGTGTTTTGTAAGCAGCGTTTAGCGGCGTTTTTCGGTGTTTGCGTTTTTTGGCGTTTTTTTTTTTTTACTTCATTGGCTTCCATTGAGGACTGCAAAAAACACCAGATGCCGATAAACGCCGGTGTTTTGTGGCGTCGGCGTTTTTGAGCGTTTTTTCCTTCATTGACTTCCATTGACTGCAAAAAACACCAGACGCCGATATACTGGCGTTTTTTGTGGTCAGGAGAACGACTTTTGAACGCCAATTCAGGGCGTTCTGATAACAGCCCAAAAACGCCACTGCTGATAAAAGAAAATAAACGACCATGTGTGCATGGACACATAGGATAAAATAAAGTGGCGTTTTTGGGCTGTTAAAAAAAAACGCCAAAACGACCAAAAACGGTCGTTTTTGAGATACAGAGTGCATGGAGCCTTAATAGTTGATAACATGAGAATTATGCTGACTGTTGTGTACATCAATTATTTAGGTAAATGAGAAAAATATCATTGGCATAATAATTTGGAACAGGGTGTAATAATGTGCTTACTGCTGCACACTACATACTCCTAACCAAAGTATTTATTGTCTCAACAGTTGCTGGCTACTAAGTAGTTTCCATTTGTAATTAACCCCTCCAGATCCGCGCTATAGCCAAAGTACGGCTCCAGCGTGGATCTGAAATGCTGGGAGTCGTCCCCTTTGCACGCTCCCGGCGCGCCCCCTGGCGGCAGCAGCGGCGCGCGTGCGCACCTGCCGCACGCTGCGCGGGCGTGCCCGTGGGTCGGGCGAACTCGATGTCCGCTCGAGACCCACGATCGCCTGACAGAGCTGCAGAACGCGGAACCGCCGTTGTAAACACGGCGGTTTCCCGTTCTGTGAAGGGGGACATAGCAGATCTACTGATCCCTGTCACTGGGATCAGTTAGATCTGTTATGTCCCGGCCAGCCCCGCCCCCCCACAGTTAGAACACACCCAGGGAACATTTGTTAACCCCTTCACTGCCCCTGCAGGTTAACCCCATTCAATGCCAATGACATTTACACAGTAATCAGTGGATATTTAACCACTCCAGATCCACGCTATTGCCATAGTACGACTCCAGCGCGGATCTGGAAAGCCGGGACGACGTCCATGGACGTTGTCCCCTGTGCACGCTCCTCGCGCGCCCCCTAGTGGCAGCAGCGGCGCGCGCACCGCACGCTGCGCGAGCGTGCCCGTGGCCCAGGCGATCTCTTTTAGGAGCCTCAGAACGGGGAACCGCCGATGTAAACACGGCGGTTCCCCGTTCTGTGACAGGGGACATGACAGATCTACTGATCCCAGTCCTGCCCCCCACAGTTAGAACACACCCAGGGAACATATTTAACCCCTTCACTGCCCCTGCAGGTTAACCCCTTCACTGCCAATGACATTTACACAGTAATCAGTGGACATTTAAATTTCTGATTGCTGTATAATTGTCATTGGTTCCAAAAATGTGTAAAAAATGTCCGACATGTCCGCTGCAATATCGCAGTCCCGATAAAAATCGCAGATCGCCGCCATTATTAGTAAAAAAAAAATAATAAAAACGCCATAAATCAATTCCCAGTTTTTAGATGCGATAACTTTTGCGCAAACCAATCAATATACGCCAATTGCAATATTTTTTTACCAAAAATATGTAGAAGAATATAAATCGGCCAAACCCAATGAATAATTTTTTTTTATGGATTTGTACTTTAGCAAAAAGTAAAAAATATTGTTCTTTTTTGCAAAATTGTCGCTCATTTTTTGTTTATAGCGGCGATCAGAAATGACGCAGAGGAGATCAAATACCACCAAAAGAAAGCTCTCTTTGTGGGAAAAAAAGGACGCAAATTTTATTTGGGTACAACATCGCACGACCGCGCAATTGTCATTCAAAATGCGACAGCGCTGAAAGCCAAAAATTGGTCTGGGCAGGAGGGGGGTTTAAGTGCCCAGTAAGGAAGGGGTTGAATTTCTGATCGCTGTATAAATGTCATTGGTCCCAAAAATGTGTAAAAAATGTCCGACATTTCTGCTGCAATATCGCAGTCCTGATAAAAATCGCAGATCGCCGCCAATACTAGTAAAAAAAAAATAAAAATAATAAAAACGCCATAAATCAATTTCCATAGTTTGTAGACGCGATAACTTTTGCGCAAACCAATCAATATACGCCGATTGCAATTTTTTTTTTTACCAAAAAAATGTAGAAGAATATAAATCGGCCAAAACTGATGAATAATTTTTTTTAATGGATTTGTACTTTAGCAAAAAGTAAGAAATATTGTTTTTTTTTTTTGCAAAATTGTCGCTCATTTTTTGTTTATAGCGGCGATCAGAAATGACGCGGAGGGGATCAAATACCACCAAAAGAAAGCTCTATTTGTGGGAAAAAAAGACGCAAATTTTATTTGGGTACAACGTCGCACGACCGCGCAATTGTCATTCAAAATGCGACAGCGCTGAAAGCCAAAAATTGGTCTGGGCAGAAGGGGGGTTTAAGTGCCCAGTAAGAAAGGGGTTAAAGGAAGTTCTTCTTTGAGGTAGACACAGCAAAGTGTTAGCTTACAATAGCTAAAAGATACGTTACCCCAACATTTCCTTCTCCTGATATGTGACTGCTGTACCATGTACTTGTATTAACCTCCCTGGTGGGATGATTATTTCAGATTTTTGGTGCTGAAAGCGGTACGATTATTTTGCATGGAAATTTGGCGTTTTATATTGTAGGCCTGAAATTTTTAGGAATAACTCACTTAAATCTGTCCAAACAGGAGTCTAGAAGACATCCCGGGTATGATAAAGTTTGAAAAATGAAATCATAAATTATAATATAATAAATAACTAAAAATAATTATCAAAAATAATAACGTAATAGTAATAAAATTTATTCAATAATGTAATCAAACCAAAAACACTGAAATTTGCTCAGTTGCAGAATTGTCGCTGTCGTCACTTTCAGTTTTTGATGATACATTTCGCCAAAAATCAATATCACTCAAATCCTGCAAATGATTCTTATTTACTATCGCTGTTTTCTAGCTGATCAGAAACCGCTTTCGACGTAAAGGGACACTTTTTGGTTGCTATGGACATTCTCATGTTTCCAGGCAGAAAGAATGACATTTATAATATAAAAGTGCATGCAGGGCTCTGGGCAAACCACTAGGGACAAAGGGGATGTGAAATGATTTCATACAGTAATGTAATCTATAAGATTACAGTGTACTGTATGTGCTGTGTGTGTTTCACTTTTTGAATTTCCCACCGGTCTCCGCCCCCGTGCAACGCGACGCTCGCAGGGAACGGAGCCCGGCACACACAGGAGTCATCGGGCGGAGGACACAGCCCGCAGACACAGCGGGGGACATCGCTGGATCCAGGGGACAAGGTGAGTAGCGCTGCCTGGATCCAGCGATGCAATCCCGAGTGTGGCTCGGGGTTACCGCTAATGGTACTGAAAATCCACCCCGAGCCACACTCGTCAGGGAGGTTAAAAAAGTTATCCTGTTCTCTTTGCATTGCTTCCTTTGTATGAAATACCTGGTGTTCCAGCCACACCCCCCAGCTTTACTTTTTCAAACTGGCCATCCATGAGAATTCCCAGTGTGGTCAGTTTTCTATCTGTGCTGAGAGAACAGCCTGCCTGTACTCCAGTGGCCAAGACTTATTCTGACACGCCCCCTGCACAGCCCTTCACGGGGAAGTGTATTGCTGTCTCCTTGCCTCCCGCTGACCCCCCTGCTGTCTCCACCCCTAGCTTTCTAAGCCCCTCATGCAGCTGAGAACGGAGGTCATGTGATCACTTATAGAAAAAGAAAAATAGGTATATATATATATATATATACATAAATGTTTGCCTTGCATTTCTATTTTAAACTGAATGACTTGTTTTACAAGGTAAGGGTTCATATAGTCTTAAAGGAGTATTTTGTGTTTATGAGGGCTGTGTGTACTATGACTACGCTTACACTATAACTAACCATGTTCCTGTAGGCCACACCCAGTATCCAGTGATTTTTAGCCACACCCACCCTTCACTATAGTGAGATATCTGCGCCACATTTTTTTCTCCTTTCCAGGTTGTCCCTTTTTCTAAACTTTTAATGATGGGAGGCATGGGAATACCTTATATACCGTATCTTACAAAAGTAAGTACACCCCTCACATATTTGTAAATATTTTATTCTATCTTTTCATGTGACAACACTGAAGAAATGACACTTTGCTACAATGTAAAGTAGTGAGTGTACAGCTTGTATAACAGTGTAAATTTGCTGCCCCCTCAAAATAACTCAACACACAGCCATTAATGTCTAAACCACTGGCAACAAAAGTGAGTACACCCCTAAGTGAAAATGTCCAAATCAGGTCCAATCAGCCATTTGCCCTCTCCGGTGTCATGTGACTCATTAGTGTTACAAGGTCTCAGGTGTGAATGGGGAGCAGGTGTGTTAAATTTGGTTTTATCGCTCTCACTCTCTCATACTGGTCACTGGAAATCCAACATGGCACCTCATGGCAAAGAACTCTCTGAGGATCTGAAAAAAAGAATTGTTGTTCTACATAAAGATGGCCTAGGCTATAAGAAGATTGCCAAGACCCTGAAACTGAGCTGCAGCACGGTGGCCAAGGCCATACAACGGTTTAACAGGACAGCTTCCACTCAGAACAGCGCCTCGCCACAATCACAGAAGTTGAGTGCACGCTGTACAAGCTGTACACCACTACTTTACATTGTAGCAAAGTGTCATTTCTTCAGTGTTGTCACATGAAAAGATAGAATAAAATATTTACACAAATGTGAGGGGTGTACTTACTTTTGTGAGATACTGTATATATATATATTCAGTATATTCACAGCAATAGATACACAGAGTGCACACTTTTGAGACTACTGTGGGATTATTAATCACGGTTGATACTACTCATTGCTTAACCACTTCACCTCCGGAAGAATTTCGCAGGTTAGGACCAGAGCACTTTTTGCAATTCGGCGCTGCGTCGCTTTAACTGACGATTGCGCGGTCGTGCGGCGTTGTACCCAAACAAAATTTGAGTCCTTTTTTTCACACAAATAGAGCTTTCTTTTGGTGGTATTTGATCCCCTCTGCGTCATTTCTGATCGCCGCTATAAACAAAAGAAGAGCGACCATTTTGCAAAAAAAACCAAATTTCTTACTTTTTGCTAATATTCAAATCCAAAAAAAAAATATAAAAAAAACAACTTTTTTCAGCGGTTTTGGCCGATTTATATTCTTCCTCATATTTGTGATAAAAAAAAAAATCGCAATCGGCGTTTATTGATTGGTTTGTGCAAAAATGGCCGCGTTTACGGATGGTGAGAATTCATTTCTGGGGTTTTTCCATTTTTTTAATTTTTTACTAGTAATGGCGGCGATCCGTGATTTTTAGCGGTACTGCGATATTGCAGCGGACATGTTGGACATTTTTGACACTTTTTTGGGACCAATGACATTTATTCAGCGATCAGAAATTTAAATGTCTACTGATTACTGTATAAATGTCATTGGCAGTGAAGGGGTTAACCTGGGGGGAGATCTAGGGGTTAACTGTGTTCCCTGGGTGTGTTCTTACTGTGGGGGGGTTGGGCTACCATGGGCATGAGAGATCTAACTGATCCCAGTGACAGGGATCAGTAGATCTCCCATGCCTGCACTGTCAAAATGGGGAACCGCCGTGTTTACATCGGCGGTTCCCCGTTCTTTGCCTGTGGCCGCTCATCGCGGCTCGCCGGCGGACATCGGGGGACAGGAGTGCGGAGGGCGCCCCCTAAGAGCCATCCGCAGATCGCCGTCTTTTTACGGCGATTGGCGGCCAGCATCCACACTGCCGCCTGAAATATGCGGTAGGCAGTGTGGAACTGGTTATACTGCTCATTGATAAGTTAAAGCGGAGTTCCACCTAGTTAAAAGTCAGCAGCTACAAAAAGTGTAGCTGCTGACTTTTAACAATCAGACACTCACCTGTCCCTCGCTCCAGCGATGCGGTCGCCCAAGGGCTCGCTCTTCTCCCCCTCCCCTCGGTGGCGCCGGCATCACAAGTGTGGGCACCCGGCTTTGGCATCAGTTGCGCTGCGCCTTGTGAATGTGAGGTGTCCCAGAAGATCGCCGAGAGGGAGGGGGGAGATGAACTTCCTTCCCGTGTCTCTAGGAGAGGAAGAAAACCTGGGACACTGTGAAAACAGGGACTCCGGTCCCCCCCAAAAAAATGACATGACAATTGTGGGATGTCAGGGAGTCACCTTCCCTTAAAGCGGAAGTTCCACTTTTAGGTGGAACTCCGCTTTAATCTTGCTTTAGTAGTACGTGATTTAGACTAGACTGCTATAAGCCAGTGATTGGGTCATTTATCTTACTGTGAGCAAACTGTTTCTTCTACCTGCTCATTGATATGTGTGTGTTTCTATTACTCCTAATTAGTGTTGAGCGAACCCGGACTGTAACGTTCGGGTCCGTACCGAATTTACGGGTGTCCGTGGCACAGACCCGGACCCGGACATTTCAAAAATCATTCGGGTTCGGTCCGGGGTTCTGCTATTTTACTCCACGTGTTGAGAAGCTGCAGGGCAGCCAATCACTTCTTTGTCAAACGAGTGTCATTCTATTTACTGGGTTAGTGACCGAATATCGTCAGATCAGATTTAGTGCATGATGATTTCGTTCTAATTTCGCCTCAAGGTGGATTTTCACCTTGAAGGCGAAATTCCCTTCCACTGAGGGACTGTAGGGTGTTAACAGTACAGTAAAAAAACCCCCCCTGGCCTCAGGGACAAAAGTGTCACAGGGTCCAAAAGAAGGAGAGGATCTCTGTGCCCTTCCTTCAAGTAGAGGGGGGAGGGAGAGCCGCTAGAAGACCCTGTGGAGTGTAAGTGTTCCGCGTCGCGTTGACTA
>BLSH010192566.1:1905614-1918454 GCA_018402905.1 Glandirana rugosa | reverse complement strand
CACTCCGGTCTTGTTCACGTCCGCTATCATCTAACCCACCGACTGTTACGGAGGTCAAGGAAGTGTAACAGAGGGAGGGCCAGGGAACTACTTTCGAGTCTCAACCGAGGACTTGGGGTACCGGTAGACTCATCCTGCAACAGAAGTGGTTGGGCATCGGTGCACTCAATGTCTTCCACTTCTGGGGCAGCGCTATGTGGATGGCCCACTGAAAGCACACCAGGAGAGTTATCAAAAAGCATAAGAGTCTCTTGCAGGACTTGGGGCTCAGATTGCTTGGCTAATTTACAAGGGGCTGAGGTGAAAGACAGATGGCCATGGGGTTCAGGAGCCAACTCTGAGCTTTCATCAAGGGACCGGGAGGGAGACAATGTGAAGGAACTGGAGGCATTGTCAGCCACCCAATCTACTATCGCCTGCACTTGTTCTGGCCTCACCAATCGTTGAGGGGCATTCTGGCGTACCATATACCGGTGAAGGTTCTGTTGGCTACCTGAGGGAGGTTTTTCCCTTGTGCATGTAGCTGGCACACCTCGACCACGTCCTCTCCTTCCAACAGGAGGTTCACCAACACCAGCAGCACCAGCATCAGCAGCAGCACCATGACCACGTCCCTTATTTGCTCTCCTCATTGGGCCCGCAAATGTACTATGTAGCCCTATGTAAGTATTTATTAATACCAATTAATACCTTTTTTTTGGAAAACACCAACGTAGCCGGACTTTTTATTTTGGTGCAAGAAATCCACTGCTCACACCAACAGCTGGAAGCTCTCCCGTTAGAACTAGGAGATGATTTTTGAACAATAAATAATCTGTTACTTACAGCAACAGCTGTAACCTGGCCCTATAGGAGTAGGCAATGGTTTTTGAACAATAATCTGTCCCTCTAAGCAACAGCCGGAAACTCTCCCTTTAGAACTAGGAGATTATTTTTGAACAATAATGTGTCACTTACAGCAACAGCTGGCCCTATAGGAGTAGGCAATGATTTTTGAACAATAATCTGTCCCTCTAAGCAGAAGACTCTACCTAGTGCAGTCAGATCGGTCAAAGCAGCAGTTTGTGAAATCTCAAATTACTCCCACAATCTGATTGTTGTGTACGATCCCACAATCTGATCGTTGTGTACGATCGTAGCGATCGTTGTGTTATGCAGAGTTTGATCTGCAATCTGCAATCTGTCCCTCAGAGCAACAGCAGTAGTAATCTCAGGATGCAGGATCAGATGTTAAAATGTCTGCAATCTCTCCCTCACAAAACCCCGGCAGCTTCCTCTCCCTACACTAACCCAAGAGCATGTGACATGCAGCACTGTGACTCCAGCTTATAAAGAGGCTAGGTCACATGGTGCACTGGCTAATCACAGCCATGCCATTAGTAGGCATGGCTGTGATGGCTTCTAAGGGCAAACCAGTGAAACGCTTGTTGATTGGCTGCCCTTCAGCTATTCAACATGCGTGATCAACTACCAGAACCCAGAACCCGAACCCAAACGTTTTTCGAAATGTCCGTGTTCGGGTCCGGGTCCCGGACACCCGAAAGTTCGGTACGGACCCGAACGTTACAGTCCGGGTTCGCTCAACACTATTGGTGAGTAATGATTAATATCATGTGTGTTTGCCAGTGTACTAAAAAGCCATAGTTTAAGGTTGCTGTACACCTCAGTACACCTCCCATTTGTCCCCGGTGCTTTGTCCAGTGCCCTGCCTGCACCTGCACTGTTCTCTGTGCCTAGAAAATTGAGAGCATCCGTGGCATCCAAAAGGCATCTGTTTATATCATCAAAGCGCTTTTGGACCAGCTAGAGGACAGCGGTAGCCACATAGAATCACTTGAAGAATGGAGCAAGAGTGATTTGTGGGGTACTTTGTCATCAGACACAGAAAGTGATGACAGCTATGATCCTGCGACAGAGCTCAGCGAGGTGCGCACTTGGTGCTCTATTGACTGTGATACGGATCACTCAGCACCCCCAAGATTCCCATTTACTGGAGCACCTGGTATGAAAGTTGACGTTGAAGATAACAACCCCTTGGAGTACCTACAACTATTTCTGAATGATGAGGTTATTGAAAAAATTGTTACCGAGACCAACCGGTACCATGAGCAACAATCAGCTACTACTCATCGGAGGTTTAGAAGTAGAAAGTGGGAACCAGTCAGCATAGATAAAAGTCTAATGGCCTAAAAGGAAAGATTCAGCTGGGTGCAATACATCACATCAAAGAGAGCATGATTTGGCTTAAATTGTTCATGCTATGCAATTCGTCAACTGGCTACATATGGCATTCAATGCTATACACTGGAAAAGGGACAAAATTTGACCAAAAATACAGCAACTATGGAATGGCAACATCTTCCCTTCTTTCCGTCATTGAGCCATTGCTAAATCAGGGCTATTGTGTAACTACAGACAACTTTTACACATCTCCTGAACTTTACGAGTTTCTATTGCAAAATAAAACAGATGCCTATGGAACTCTTAGGGCTAACCGGTGCGCCAATGACGCCAATGTTTGGCAAAAAGAAGCTGAAGATGGGAGAAATGGTTTCCTGGCAGAAAGGCAAAATGATAGCACTGCGATGGTGTGCCTAATGAGAAAGGCATCATGAAGCCAATGTGTTGACAGAGCAGAGCAAGCAATGACATTCTACCCAGTAATGCAGAAACAACAAAAAAACACTACAAAAAAGATCTTCAAGCATCTTCTGGAGCAATGTTTATGGAATGCCTACATGCCCTGGAATTATGCTCAATAAAAAGAATGACAAGCCTGTGGTTCATTTTGACTTTATTTGGAAAGTCACAGAATGTATTTTTGTGAACCACCAAACATCATCAATGGCTGTGAACAGAGCTGGACTTCGTGCTGTTGGTGTTGTTAACCCGGAATGCCTGACTGGTGGTCACTTTATGGCCTACATCCCACCAACCGAGAAAAAGTCAGCACCAACAAGGATGTGCATGGTTTGTTGTTCAAAGAGAGATGACAATGGAAAGAAAATCCACAAGGAAACCAGGTTCCATTGTCCTGATTGTGACGTCGGACTTTGTGCAGACCCATGTTTCAAAATATATCATACCTGGGATGTTTACTAAACTGTCTAGTATTACAGTGACTAGTAATATTGCACCCTTATTTGGGCAAATGTCAGTGTTTTTGGTTTGATTACAATATTGAATTACATTTATTATTATATTATTTGTTTTTGTAATTATTTATAATATTTTATTATATTATAATTTATAATTTTGTGTTTCAAACTTTATCATACCCGGGATGTCTACTAGACTCATGTTTGGACAGATTTAAGTGAGTTATTCCTAAGAATTACAGGCTTACAATATAACACTCCAAATTTATATGCAAAACAATGTACCGCTTTCAGACGCAAAAATCTGACATAATAATACCGCCAGGGAGGTTAAAGTTGGATTTGTTTACAAAATTGAGTCTTTGGTCCTTCATGTTATTGCATCTGTACATTGATGAATGAATGTGAATGTGAGCGATCACAATGTTATTATTATGGGAGACTTCAATTATCTTCACATTTAAGTAAGGCTTGTCATTTCTTGAACTTATTGCAGGACACAATATTGGGTCAAATGGTGAAAACACTAACTAGAAGAACTGCTCTTTTGGATCTAATCATTACATAAAGCACAGAGCTGATTGCTGTCATGGGAGCCACCTTGACTCCTGGAGGGGCCTGGGGCCAGCTTCCCTCCCACCGACTATGGACCCAGGACTAAGGGGACCCCCCTCTCTGGGTTACAAGAAACCTTTTCCCCAAGAGGGTTGTCACGGACACTGGTTGCAGGGACCTTTATTGCCCACAACATCTTACCAGGGATTAGTAGGAAATCTCATCCCGTTACAGCGGGGACTGTTACCAGGTATCTTTTACCAGCTATCGCTTTGGTCCCTGACCTGGAAAGTTGTCACTTTTTGGACTGTATCACCTTGGGGCTTGGAGTTTTCAAATGATACCCTGAGATTGCCACCATTCCCTAGGGATCACCCTACATGACTAATATTATACTGCATGGGTGTCTCTGTTCCATGTACTCCTATGTAGACACCAGGTTGTCTGTGGTGGCCATTTCTTAGGATAATGTGATCAAACTCTTATCTGATTTTATGTGGTATAAATTCTTTGTGAGTTTTTAATAAAGGTTGTTCCTGTTTGCTCTTAAGCTAATGTAGTCTAGTCCTTGGGTGCAATTCCCAGCTATAATACCTTGTTCCTGTGTTCCTGTGGTGAGGGAGCAGCTCTCTGAGATACCCAGTCGGGGTGTTAGGAGTTCGTCAGAATTGCAGATGTGGAAATTGGGGACAACATGATAACAATGATCAAAATGTATAGTTATGCACTTAACTGTAAAAACATATGCAGGCAAGCTGCTCATTAGGAGGAGCTCCTTTGGGAATATTAGTTATGGAAAAAGATTTGGGAGTCCCTGTAGAACACAGACTTAATAAATAGCATCAAATTCAAGCAAAATGTATCCTGCTGCTCACAGGTGAGCCGGCAAGCTGCACATCTCTGAAAGGGGGTTCACACCCTGTCACTGCTGCAGAAATCAGATGAATAGAGGAATTGGATGGCCGCACTGCCACAGAAGATACAAATTAGCTTTATTTAAATGTCCATAACAACATGACACCGATGAGCTTACAGACAGGGGAGGACAAACAGGGGAGGACAAACATTGAAATGTTTCACACGATAAACGTGCTTTCTCAAAACAACCACCAAACACCCAATTTATAAAATCACGTGATACCTTAGGTGTATTCAACCAGGTAGCCAAAATACCCAAATCTACAGTATTTCTAATGAAAAAAGAAAACAGGTAAATACAATCTAATTCACAGGTATGCTTGGTAAAAGTACATCATATACTGTTAAAAAAGAATACAAAAAGTATATATGATTGTAATGGAAATTTGTAAGTTCTGTATATAATTGTATTCTATTTCATATGTATTGCACACTGCACTCATTGTGCACATGACACTAATAATGTTTTCATTACATGTTTGCATTCTTTTGAGTCCTGATTAGAATTAGTCTGCCTATGTTACGCCCCTTGTTACCATACAAGTACAATTGTAATATTAATGTGATAGCTACGTAATCATGTGTATAAAAACCTTTAATTGCACCATAATAAAGCAGAACAGTTATTTGGAAAGATGCTGAGTTTATCTTTTGTGTCTGTTCCCTATTGCAGTACTTATTATTAATTTGGAACCACTGATCAATATGAGGATAGGAGTTGCCTATCTATAAAATTCCTGGTCAGATGGCAAGCCAGCCAGGAGGGTTACAGGGGACCCTGAAAGTCCGAAACAAGGAGCTTGAGACGATTCAGGAATTTCTGATAATTAGCCGGCTGAGGTAAGCCTTTTGCTTACATTTGAGTTATCAGACTAGTAAGGCATTTTCGGGACAAAGGGAACCTATTTTACACCCCTTAATTGAACTGTATTGATTGGTGGTTATATGTTATGTTGTCACTGTATACTGTCCATCAAAGTGTTATAGATAAGAAAGGGAAGAATAGTGCTGTTCACAGGTTATATATTAAAGCGGAGTTCCACCCTTTCCTTAGGTTTATTAAAAGTCAGCAGCTACAAAAAGTGTAGCTGCTGACTTTTAATAAACCGACACTTACCTGTCTCCCGGTCCAGCGATGGAGCCGCACGGAGCCTCGCTCCTCTCCCCCTCCCCTCCACGGCGCCGGCATTGCTACAGTCTTCTAGGACCTGTCCTGTGTCCCAGAAGACTTCGGGAGGGAGGGGGAAGGAGTCCTTCCACTTCCGATCGCCGAAGGCGACCGGGGCGGAAGTACCCCTAAAAATAGGGTATCCCCACCCCCCTCCTCCCCAAAAGCTCAGTTTTAGCATCTGGAGCTGGGGAGGAGGACTTAAAGCGGAAGTTCCACTTTTGGGTGGAACTCGGCTTTAAGTACACATCTGCTAGATAAAGTAGTTTAGAGGTAAGAGGGTATAGGCACAAGTAGAGAAGAGAGAAGACTGGCCAGTCATGGGCATTAAATTAAGTAAGGGAATGAAGGGTAAGAGACCCTCAAAAATGCCCAGTGCAAGAGGAACGCTATAAAATATATGAACGGAAGGTGCGGTTCACGCCTGTACTGAGCCCCTAGATAAATGGTTAGAGTGGACAGCGATCCACAATAGGTAACTGGCTTACCAAAGGACTAAGAATCATGCAGATTTAAACAGCTAGAGGAACAGCTATCTATGTGCGTGGGGTGGATGAAGGGTGACAGACATTTAACACTAAACAGAAAGGGACATTGTGATGTTAAGTTGTGTGATACATTTAGGGTCAGGCACTAAAACTAGTAAATTCTAAAACAGAAAAAGGAGAGTCAAAACAGAATACTTTATATGTTGTTAGAGAGGAAATATAGGATGAGCACTATGGCTGCTCGTTTGATCATAGAAGCTACAGTATGTGAAGTATGGGATTACGGTACAAGGGATATCAGAACAAAATAAGGAAAGCATAATTTATGGAGGTAAAACTCAATTTTAGCAGGGAAATATTAAAGAGAGTTAAAAGAAAGTGATAGAATGATATGCATGTGTTGTATACAAATGGGAAACATGTAAGCAATTTTAGAGAGTTAATTGTGTTTGTGTGTGAATGCTGGAACCTTTAGTCCCACATCATGTGTGCCCTGTGCAGCTGTGACCCCCTCCCAAAGAATGTGCTGGATGAGGCATGTAGCAAGGACACAATGATAGGACTACACGTATATCATAACAAAATGTGCCCAGTGTATTAATCTAATGATAAACAATGTGATCACAATTATTTTGAATCTGTTTTCCAAACATGGTAAAATGAAGGTTACATTTAAACGCGTACATAGAAAAGTGCACAAAGTATAGAATTAATGAAATGTCCTTTGATAGTGGAAACATCGCAAAAAAAAAGGAAATTAAGTAAAATGCCCTCCTTTAAGGAAATATATCTGTGGATATATATTAGAATTAGGGGGGGGGAAAAAGAATTAGGGTGCGATATTGAGATTATCACTGGAGTATTAATTTCTGATATGAGTTTAACAATTTTATTAATAATATAGGTATATTGTAATTGGTTTAGACAACCTTTGGTTGGAAATGAAATCTAAAGGTCTGGTAATAACTTGATGTGCGGTCCATGATGTGAGAGTAATTAATAAAAATGTCAATATAACAGACCCATCACATCCACAAGTCCACACACCCTGTTAGGATGGATGCCACCTGCAGCCAGCTGTTTTATAGTTTTTGATCTGGCCAAGGGCTTTCTATTCTGTCATATACAGATTGATGGTACTTTTGTTTTTAATTTATTTTTGAAATCCAAAGCAGAATGTGTGGATTGTCAAATGATCTGCCCCTTTCCCTTGTAAGCGACGTGTTATAAGCAGAATAATACTTTCGATTTATGGACATCTCTGCATGACTGCACGGTATTGTTATCATTTATTGTGTTATGACATCAGGAAAATAATGTCAGATGGAAACTAAGGACTTGTGTTATTTTGCTAAAGCTAACAACAGAGCAAGCAATGAGAAATTATTTTGCCAGGAAAAAGCTGTCTTTTTGAAACATGGCATTGGAGCTCTTACACAAACAGCATGATAGGAAAACAAGCCATTGTAATATATTTATGCAAGTTGGACTCCGTAGTAGAGTAGTAGTAGTACAATTGTAATATTAATGTGGTACCTACGTAATCATGCGTATAAAAATTTTCAACTGCGTCATAATTAGAGTTGAGCGAACCCGAACTGTAGAGTTCGGGTCCGTACCAAACTTTGGGGTGTCCGTGACCCGGACCCGAACCCGGACATTTGAAAAAAACGTTGGGTTTGGGTTCTGGGTTCGGGTATTTGATCCCGCTTGTTGAATAGCTGCAGGGCAGCCAATCAACAAGCATTTCATTGGTTTGCCCTTAGAAGCCATCACAGCCATGCCTACTAATGGCATGGCTGTGATTGGCCAGTGCATCATGTGACCCAGCCTCTTTATAAGCTGGAGTCACTTAGTGCTGCATGTCACATGCTCTCAGGCTAGTGTAGGGAGAGAATGATGCCGGCCCTGTGAGGGACAGATTGCAGATTTAATAACATCTCATCCTGCATTTCACAACGATCTGATTGTGGACTAGGTAGAGATTACTACTACTACTGCTTTTAGGAACAGATTGCAGATCTCATTCTGCATTACAAAACGATCTGACTGGACTAGGTAGAGTCTACTGCTTAGAGGGACAGATTATTGTTCTAAAATCATCTCCTACTCCTATAGGGTCAGGTTCCTGCTGTTGCTGTAAGGGACAGCTTATTGTTCTAAATTCATCTCCTAGTTTAAAAGGGAGATGTTCCTGCTATTGCTGTAAGGGACAGATTATTGTTCTAAAATCATCGCCTACTGCTATAGGGTCAGGTTCCTGCTGTTGCTGTAAGGGACAGATTATTGTTCTAAAATCATCGCCTACTCTTATAGGGTCAGGTTCCTGCTGTTGCTGTAAGGGACAGCTTATTGTTCTATAATCATCTCCTAGTTCTAAAGGGAGAGGTTCCTGCTGGTGCTGTAAGGGACAGATTATTGTTCTAAAATCATCTCCTAGTTCTAAAGGGAGAGGTTCCTGCTGGTGCTGTAAGGGACAGATTATTGTTCTAAATTCATCTCCTAGTTTAAAAGGGAGATGTTCCTGCTATTGCTGTAAGGGACAGATTATTGTTCTAAAATCATCGCCTACTGCTATAGGGTCAGGTTCCTGCTGTTGCTGTAAGGGGCAGATTATTGTTCTAAAATCATCGCCTACTCCTATAGGGTCAGGTTCCTGCTGTTGCTGTAAGGGACAGATTATTGTTCTAAAATCATATCCATTGGTATACTTGTTTTTTTGAATATGCCTCAATATTTTGGGGGCTACCCCAATTAGAAAAAAAAAACAAACAATAAAAAGTGTTGGCTACCTCCTCCTCCTACTCCTACTCCTGGGGCTGAAGTGGTTAAAGACCATTAAAAGAGACATTCTGCAACCAATGTTAACAGCAACAAAAACAATCAATGCTCACTCCTGGAGAAAAGAGACTGCCCCTTCAATGGCAGAATGGGTATGTGAGATGGGCGAGATGCGACTACTCGAGGAAACAATTAGCATTGAGTCTGGCTCTCGAGAACGCTTTAGGGAAACGTGGGATAAATGGGATGAATATCAAACCTTAGGATCACTGTCTAAATATTTATAAATAATTTAAGATCCCAGAGACTCATTGGGTTCTTTTTTTGGGTTTTTTAAATTTTTTTTGTTTTGATCGTTTGTGAGACTGAATGTTGATAGGGCGGGAGGACTAGGGTTCCAGACCTGGGCAGGCCGATGTGTAACGCACAGGGAGGGAACCATAGGCATGAAATAATACTGTAAGAAATGATATGAAAAAGTATATAAGGTAAATATGCGGTTGGTAAATTACCTAGGCCTAAAAATATTTAAGATATGATAAAGAAAATTGAAAAGTAAATAATGAAAGAAATAATATGGCTTAGGCTTAGGTGGAAAAATAATTGTTTAATTGTAGGTAATGTGATAGAAGTATTTAAAGATGTAATTATTTTTCATATCTATGGTAGCTTATAACGGACCCCCTGATTGTATGTTATATATATACTGAAAAATGTAATAAACAGAGATTATACATAATGTTATGGCTGATTGGTGTATAATCCCAATATACAGGATATATAACATTAAATAACAATATATAATCACATGGGTTCATAATGAGACATCCACAGATGGTTTTATTACACACTTGTTAGTAAATGGGGTGCTATATTAGTGTAGTAAATAGATTAGCTTAGATGGGAAATGAATGTTCCCTGTCAGTTATTTTTTAAATTTTTTTATTTGTAAACCTGGACTATAAATGTTTGCTAAAAACAGGCGAGGGAATTCCCCTCCAGCACACAATAAAATGTATCTAAACCCCAAACCAAACATTTTATATATTGCAAGTTACCAATCCTTAGTGCTGGCGCATTCCTTTTCCTTTTCTTAATATGTATTTAATATGAGTTTAAAAACGTATTTGACTGCATATGGTAAGTATTTTTTTTTTTTTTTTTAGATTATTTCAATATCATTCTAATATTAGTGCACTAAATAGTTCAGAATAAATGTGAAATGAATGCGGTGCAGTCCGTTTTTTTTTTTTTTTAAACCTGGACTGTAAATGTTTGCTAAAAGCAAGTGAGGGAGTTCACCTCCAGCACACTTTTCTTAAAATTAAAATGTATCTAAACCCCAAACCAAAGATTTAATATATTGCAATTTACCAATCCTTAGAGCTGCCGTATTCCTTTTCCTTTTATTTTATTTTTTTCCTTTTCTTAATATGTATTTAATATGAGTTTAAACACATATTTGACTGCATATGGTGTAAACAAGCCCTTAAAACGGCCAGGGGATCAACATGTGAAAAAGGGGGGAAAAAAAGCCTAAAAACTGCAATAGGAAATAATATTAGGGGTTATTATTATACAGGTCCAAAATTAAAAATGACGGCCGCCAACACCTAATTTTTTAAATTACTTTTATTTTCTACAATAATGCAGTGCACCCCATCCCCCTTTCCCAAACGGTATAATCATTTGTCACATAAGACTAGAAATAGATCAGATGAGAGGTGAAAATAACAGCTGGCCGGGCAGTTTTTTTTTTTTTTTTTTTTTTCAAATTTTCAAATCGTCAGTTGGAAACTGCAGGCTGCAGGCAGCAGTCTCTACCAACAAGTATGTAATATAATGGCCTCATAGCAATCCATGCAATTGGTATACAATCAGACAGGCCCTTATATTACATACTTGTTGGTAATGATGATGTCACTCGGGTCCCTTACCAGGAAGGGCAGCAGTTGGTTTCACCAGAACAGTATTGTGAGTTGTTGAGTGCAGACGCTCTGTGCGGTTGCTCTGCTCATTACTGATCTTTTGCGATCCATTTACAATGGAAAGCCTTTACAAATATCTCATAATCGCCTTTTTTATTGTGGCTGCATCAGTGCAGTCATCAACGGCAAGACCAAGTAAGTTTTTTTTTTTTTTTAGATTATTTCAATATCCTTCTAATATTAATGTAGTAAATAGTTCAGAATAAATGTGAAATGAATGCGGTACAGACAGTTTTTTTTTTAATTTTAAACCTGGAGTGTAAATGTTTGCTAAAAACAAGCGAGAAAATTCAGCTCCAGCACACTTTTCTTATTATAAAATGTATCTAAACCCCAAACCAAACATTTTATATATTGCAATTTACCAATCCTTAGAGCCGCAGCATTCGTTTTCCTTTTTTTTATTTCCTTTTCCTAATATGTATTTAATATGAGTTTAAACACATATTTGACTGCATATGGTGTAAATAATCCCTTAAAACGGCCAGGGGATCAACATGTGAAAAAGGGGGGGGGGGGGAATCCTAAAAACTGCAATAGGAAATAATATTAGGGGGTATTATTATACAGGTCCAAAATTAAAAATGACGGCCGCCAACACCTCATTTTTTTAATTACTTTTATTTTCTACAATAATACAGTGCACCCCATCCCCCTTCCCCAAACTGTATAATCATTTGTCACATAAGACTAGAAATAGATCAGATGAGAGGTGAAAATAACGGCTGGCCGGGCAGTTTTTTTTTTTTTTTCAAATTTTCAAATCGTCAGTTGGAAACTGCAGGCTGCAGGCAGCAGTCTCTACCAACAAGTATGTAATATAATGGCCTCATAGCAATCCATGCAATTGGTATCCAATCAGACAGGCCCTTATATTACATACTTGTTGGTAATGATGATGTCACTCGGGTCCCTTACCAGGAAGGGCAGCAGTTGGTTTCACCAGAACAGTATTGTGTGTTGTTGAGTGCAGACGCTCTGTGCGGTTGCTCTGCTCATTACTGATCTTTTGCGATCCATTTACAATGGAAAGCCTTCACAAATATCTGATATTCGCCTTTTTTATTGTGGCTGCATCAGTGCAGTCATCAACGGCAAGACCAAGTAAGCAATTTTTTTTTTTTTTTTCAATATCTTTATAATATTAGTGTAGTAAATAGTTCAGAATAAATGTGGAATGAATGCGGTACAGACAGTTTTTTTTTTTTTTTTAATCAAACCTGGACTGTAAATGTGACCGTTGGAAACTGACTGCATGCTACAGACGGCAAGGGATTTCCCACAGGATCACTTTTCATAAATTAAAATGCATTTCAACCCGAAAACCAAACATCTTATATACTGCAGTTTACCAGAGTTAGAGGCGGCTGAATTAGTTTTCTGTTTTTTAGACTGTTTTCCCCTTTTCTCACCTGGTGATGCGGTCATTGTAGCCACCCTTGGAGAGCACAATTCTCACTCCATGGAGAGAGCTGTGTTAAGCAGCCCGTAGATTATACCGTTTTCTTTCCTTACACCATGCGCTTTTTTGGTGCGCATCAAAAATACATCTCCCCAATGAAATGCACTGAAAACGCGGAAATAGCATAAAAAAAGGACCTCTGCTGCATTTTTGATTGGATTTCTGAATTACAAGTCCTGTGAAAATCGCACCGCAAATCGTGGTAAAAACGCATATGCTTTTGCCGCGGATCAGTGTGAAAGTAGCCTTAGACCCCTTTCACACCGGGGCGTTTTTCAGGCACTGTAGCACTAAAAATAGCACCTGAAAAATGCCTCCCTAATCCCCCCCCCAGTGTGAAAGCCGGAGTGCTCTCACGGGGGGGGGGGGGGGGGGGGGGGGG
>BLSH010192566.1:1876678-1900696 GCA_018402905.1 Glandirana rugosa | reverse complement strand
TGTCAAAGGAGGTATATTGCCCTTATAATTCTTACACATAAAGAACGTAAACTTTAGGATATGAATGGTACACGGTGCAGGAGCTATTCTTAATATTCCCGTTATATGGAGGAAACTGTCCCAGTTTTCCCTGTAAAGTGTTTATTCTTGCTTTGTCTTAAATCATCTTATTTGCTGCTTCACTTACACTAAATGAATGATTTTACTCACAATTTCCTCTTTTTTTGTCATGTACAGATTACATCAGCATTGAAGATCTGATCCGGGAGGCCAGAAAAGCAGCTGGTTCTGGCGAGGATCAGCCCGTGACTATCAAGAACAAGGCCAACCGTAGATTCGGAATGAAGGATCTGATCAAGGACAGCGCCACAGTGGCTGATTCTGCCAAGGATCAGCCAGTGCCATTTATCGAGGATGTGGCACATGGTAAGTATAGGATTTCAAATGCAAGAAATACACATTTTTAATATTCCGTTTATGGGGAGGAAACTGTCCCAGTTTTCCCTGTAAAGTGTTTATTCTTGCTTTGTCTTAAATCATCTTATTTGCTACTTCACTTACACTAAATTAATGATTTTACTCACAATTTCCTATTTTTTTGTCATGTACAGATTACATCAGCATTGAAGATCTGATCCGGGAGGCCAGAAAAGGAGCTGGTTCTGGCCAGGATCAGCCCATGACTACAAAGAACAGGGTCAGCCGTAGATTCGGAATGAAGGATCTGATCAAGGACAGCGCTACAGTAGCTGATTCTGCTAAGGATCAGCCAGTGCCATCTATCGAGGATGTGGCACATGGTAAGTATAGGATTTCAAATGCAAGAAATACACATTTTTAATATTCCCTTTATGGGGAGGAAACTGCACCAGTTTTCCCTGTAAAGTGTTTATTCTTGCTTTGTCCTAAATCATCTTATTTGCTGCTTCACTTACACTAAATGAATGATTTTACTCACAATTTCCTCTTTTTGTCATGTACAGATTACATCAGCATTGAAGAGCTCATCCGGGAGGCCAGAAAAGGATCTGATTCTGGCAAGGATCAGCCCGTGACTATAAAGAACAAGGTCAACCGTAGCTTCAGAATGAAGGATCTGATCAAGGACAGCGCCACAGTGGCTGATTCTGCTAGGGATCAGCCAGTTCCATCTATCGAGGATGTTGCACATGGTAAGTATAGGATTTCAAATGCAAGAAATTCACATTCTTAATATTCCCTTTATAGGGAGGAAACTGTCCCAGTTTTCCATGTAAAGTGTTTATTCTTGCTTTGTCTTAAATCATCTTATTTGCTACTTCACTTACACTAAATGAATGATTTTACTCACAATTTCCTCTTTTTGTCATGTACAGATTACATCAGCATTGAAGAGCTCATCCGGGAGGCCAGAAGAGTAGCTGATTCTGGCAAGGATCAGCCCATGACTATCAAGAACAAGGCCAACCGTAGATTCAGAATGAAGGATCTGATCAAGGACAGCGCCACAGTGGCTGATTCTGCCAAGGATCAGCCAGTGCCATCTATCGAGGATGTGGCACATGGTAAGTATAGGATTTCAAATGCAAGAAATACACATTTTTAATTTGCCCTTTATAGGGAGGAAACTGTCCCAGTTTTCCATGTAAAGTGTTTATTCTTGCTTTGTCTTAAATCATCTTATTTGCTGCTTCACTTACACTAAATGAATGATTGTAATCACAATTTCCTCTTTTTGTCATGTACAGATTACATCAGCATTGAAGATCTGATCCGGGAGGCCAGAAAAGCAGCTGGTTCTGGCGAGGATCAACCCGTGACTATCAAGAACAAGGCCAACCGTAGATTCAGAATGAAGGATCTGATCAAGGACAGCGCATCAGTGGCTCATTCTGCCAAGGATCAGCCACTGCCATCCATCGAGGACGTGGCTCATGGTAAGTATAGGATTTCAAATGCAAGAAATACACATTCTTAATATTCCCGTTATATGGAGGAAACTGTCCCAGTTTTCCCTGTAAAGTGTTTATTCTTGCTTTGTCCTAAATCATCTTATTTGCTCCTTCACTTACACTAAATGAATGATTTTACTCACAATTTCCTCTTTTTGTCATGTACAGATTACATCAGCATTGAAGATCTGATCCGGGAGGCCAGAAAAGGACCTGGTTCTGGTGAGGATCAGCCAGTGACTTTAAAGAACAAGGCCAACCGTAGATTCGGAATGAAGGATCCAATCAAGGACAGCGCCACAGTAGCTGATTCTGCTAAGGATCAGCCAGTTCCATCTATCGAGGATGTTGCACATGGTAAGTATAGGATTTCAAATGCAAGAAATACGCATTCTTAATATTCCTTTTATAGGGAGGAAACTGCCCCAGTTTTCCCTGTAAAGTGTTTATTCTTGCTTTGTCTTAAATCATCTTATTTGCTACTTCACTTACACTAAATTAATGATTTTACTCACAATTTCCTATTTTTTTGTCATGTACAGATTACATCAGCATTGAAGATCTGATCCGGGAGGCCAGAAAAGCAGCTGGTTCTGGCGAGGATCAACCCGTGACTATCAAGAACAAGGCCAACCGTAGATTCGGAATGAAGGATCCGATCAAGGACAGCGCATCAGTGGCTGATTCTGCCAAGGATCAGCCACTGCCATCCATCGAGGACGTGGCACATGGTAAGTATAGGATTTCAAATGCAAGAAATACACATTCTTAATATTCCCGTTATATGGAGGAAACTGTCCCAGTTTTCCCTGTAAAGTGTTTATTCTTGCTTTGTCCTAAATCATCTTATTTGCTGCTTCACTTACACTAAATGAATGATTTTAATAACAATTTCCTCTTTTTGTCATGTACAGATTACATCAGCATTGAAGATCTGATCCGGGAGGCCAGAAAAGGAGCTGGTTCTGGTGAGGATCAGCCAGTGACTTTAAAGAACAGGGCCAACCGTAGATTCGGAATGAAGGATCCGATCAAGGACAGCGCCACAGTAGCTGATTCTGCTAAGGATCAGCCAGTTCCATCCATCGAGGATGTGGCACATGGTAAGTATAGGATTTCAAATGCAAGAAATACACATTCTTAATATTCCTTTTATAGGGAGGAAACTGCCCCAGTTTTCCCTGTAAAGTGTTTATTCTTGCTTTGTCTTAAATCATCTTATTTGCTGCTTCACTTACACTAAATTAATGATTTTAATCACAATTTCCTCTTTTTTTGTCATGTACAGATTACATCAGCATTGAAGATCTGATCCGGGAGGCCAGAAAAGCAGCTGGTTCTGGCGAGGATCAGCCAGTGACTATCAAGAACAAGGCCAACCGTAGATTCGGAATGAAGGATCTGATCAAGGACAGCGCATCAGTGGCTCATTCTGCCAAGGATCAGCCACTGCCATCCATCGAGGACGTGGCTCATGGTAAGTATAGGATTTCAAATGCAACCTTTTGACCCTGTCAAAGGAGGTATATTGCCCTTATAATTCTTACACATAAAGAACGTAAACTTTAGGATATGAATGGTACTCGGTGCAGGAGCTACCTACCGTCACCGACTAGGAACCGTCTTACTCGGTGACTACGCGACAGGAACTAGTCTAGGAAGTAAGGCTTAGATGCCAACCGGAACAAGAAATATCTGTGACCGACTAGGACCGGTCTTGGTCGAGGAAAAGACCGGAGGGCCTACTCGAGAAGTTACGACTACATTAGACATGTACTGTTTTTTTCTCCTTTAACACTAATTTTAGTAATTAACCAGTTTTCCCTGTAAAGTGTTTATTCTTGCTTTGTCTTAAATCATCTTATTTGCTGCTTCACTTACACTAAATTAATGATTTTAATCACAATTTCCTCTTTTTTTGTCATGTACAGATTACATCAGCATTGAAGAGCTCATCCGGGAGGCCAGAAAAGGAGCTGGTTCTGGCCAGGATCAGCCAGTGTCTATAAAGAACAAGGCCAACCGTAGATTCGGAATGAAGGATCTAATCAAGGACAGCGCCACAGAAGCTGATTCTGCTAGGGATCAGCCAGTGCCATCCATCGAGGATGTTGCACATGGTAAGTATAGGATTTCAAATGCAAGAAATACACATTTTTAATATTCCCTTTACGGGGAGGAAACTGTCCCAGTTTTCCCTGTAAAGTGTTTATTCTTGCTTTGTCTTAAATCATCTTATTTGCTGCTTCACTTACACTAAATGAATGATTTTACTCACAATTTCCTCTTTTTTTGTCATGTACAGATTACATCAGCATTGAAGATCTGATCCGGGAGGCCAGAAAAGCAGCTGGTTCTGGTGAGGATCAGCCAGTGACTATCAAGAACAAGGCCAACCGTAGATTCGGAATGAAGGATCTGATCAAGGACAGCGCCACAGTGGCTGATTCTGCCAAGGATCAGCCAGTGCCATCCATCGAGGATGTGGCTCATGGTAAGTATAGGATTTCAAATGCAAGAAATACACATTCTTAATATTCCCGTTATATGGAGGAAACTGTCCCAGTTTTCCCTGTAAAGTGTTTATTCTTGCTTTGTCCTAAATCATCTTATTTGCTGCTTCACTTACACTAAATGAATGATTTTACTCACAATTTCCTCTTTTTTTTTCATGTACAGATTACATCAGCATTGAAGATCTGATCCGGGAGGCCAGAAAAGCAGCTGATTCTGGCGAGGATCAGCCAGTGACGGAGAAGAGCGTGACCAACAGGAGATATCTATGAAGAATCTGATCTAGGAAAGCGTCTCTAAAGCTTATTTTGCTAAGGATCAACCAGCGCCATCCACCGAGGAGGATTTAGCAAATGGTAAGTATAGGATTTTAAATGCAAGAAATATACATTCTTAATATTCCTTTTATAGGGGGGAAACTGTCCCAGTTTTCCATGTAAAGTGTGTTTTCTTGCTTTGTCTTAAATAATCTTATTTGCTGCTTCACTTACAATAAATGAATGATTTTACTCACAATTTCCTCTTTTTGTCATGTACAGATTACATCAGCATTGAGTATCTCATCCGGGAGGCCACAGAAAGAGCTGATTCTCGCCAGAATCAGCCAATGACTATGAAGAACGTTGCCAACATTGGAAATAGCATTGAGGATCTGATCCAGGAAAGTGTCACATAAGCTTATTCTGCTAAGGATCAGCCAGTGACTGTGAAGAACGTGGACAACGGTGGGAATAGCATTGAGGATCTGATCCAGGAAGGTGCCACAGATGCTCATTCTGGCCAAGATCAGCCAGTGACGATGAAGAATGTGGGCAGCGGTGGGAATAGCATTGAGGATCTGATCCAGGAAAGCGCCACAGATGCTTGTTCTGCTAAGGAGCAGCCAGTGACTGTGAAGAACGTGGACAACGGTGGAAATAGCATTGAGGACCTGATCCAGGAAAGCGCCACAGATGCTTATTCTGCTAGGGATCAGCCAGTGACGATGAAGAATGTGGGCAGCGGTGGGAATAGCATTAAGGATCTGATCCAGGAAAGCGCCCCAGAAGCCTTTTTTGCTGAGGTTTAGCCAATGCCATCCACCAAGGAGGATGTGGCAAATGGTAAGTATAGTGTTTCAAACACAAGAAATCCACATTCTTAAAATTCCCTAAAAAGGAGGGAACTGTTCCAGGAAATTAAAGGAAAGCACTACAAAGTAAAAACAATTCTGGGCAGGTAAACATGGCCCTCGCACGGGTGTAACATTGTGGTATGCCCATGTGAAAAAAGCTTTTTCAAGGTCACTTTAACATAAATTCTTATCTTCCCATGATGTGCGTGGCCCATTTATCACGTACCATACTTCTGTATTAGAGTAGGGGCAGCACAGCAGTTACTACAACTTCACATATACCAGATATACATCATATATTTACCAGATAATAAAGAAATCCCTACATGCTTAATAATTATTTTCTGTACTAAAAGAAATGTACTATGTTTGTTTTTCTAATGTTTCATTTATGTCTTTTAGATTTGCCAACAACAACAAAGCCGGTACCTCAATGGCTCAGGAAGCAGCGATTCTGGAACAAAGGAAAAGGTATAGTAATAAATAACCATTATCCTAAAAACCTAGGAGTATCACACTGGAGAACATAGGAGATGTTTTTGATAGTAAATTTGGAGAGACGACGTTAAAATAAATAGAAACTGCTTTGTATACAGTAGTCAGGGATTAAAACCACGGTCAAGTTCCCTTTTTTGTTGTTGTCTGTCTCCCATTGGGAACATTTCAGGAAGTGAAATTTCTATGAAGTAAGGACAATTTGCCTCTGAGACAGCTGTCACCGGAACAGATATCCACAATTTTGAAGATTTACCATCACCTCTTGTTCTGCTGACAGCTTTAAAACTTTAAAACATTTTTTTAAATTAAGTAGGTCAGTTTAGTGGTCAGCATTGATGGGAACTCCAACCTCCGCCACCCGCTTAAACCCACCCCCCTTCCACCTACCACCACCCCATCTCCCCCACCTCACCCCCCACCCCGCCCCCCCCCCCCCCCCGGAATGAAGCCCCTGGGATTTTTTTTCTCACCTAGCGACGCCCCTGCTAGCAAGGAACATAATCCTCAAGTTACAAGGAAAACAGGACATTGGCTGATAACAAATACATGCTCAAAATATAGGACAATACTGACAAAGTAAAAGCTGTGAAAACTTTGACAATGCCGTTTATCCATAATGGTTCTTACTTTGCATTCTTTCCCCTTTTTTTCACAGACAAGAACAAGCCGACAACACCGCCTCCGACGACGACAACGCCTCCAACAACAACGCAGGCCCCAAAAACATCAATTCTCAAAGATTGGAGACACTGGGTTGGGATTGGTAAGTTGTACTGTACTCCCTTTACATAATGTACGTCTGGTATTTCCCCAGCCACGTACACTTACTACAAGCAAGAGCAAAGTGATAATGTTTGTAGAAGCAAAGGACATCTCCTGATCCCCTAAGGCCTCATTCACAAGGCTGATTAGGGCCATACACCACCAAATAGAGTTATATGTGGCTGGGATCAGGGGTGTGTGCGTTCAGCTCTAGCCAGGAAGCCTTGACATTACATTCACATGGATCCATACAAAAAGTGATTTCCTACAATTTGAAAAAGACTGAGCTTCGTTCCGCTGCAAGCCAATGGATTCTAAGGCCAGTGCAGCCACAGCAAAATTATTTTAGAGTTAAACATAAGTAGACAAGGAGAAGGGACATTTTCTCATGTTTAAGCTGAAACCAGTTTTCTGAGACCACCACCATACAAATATATCTACTGCAATACATAACAATGCTGTTACAAAAGAGAGTAATAAATTGTAAATCTAGAATAAATATATTACAATTATATTAATATGTTTTCTTTCCTTTTTTAGGCGTTGCTGTGATTTTAATTATAGTCATCATCTTGGCCATCAACAAATGCTTCCACCCTAAAACTGCGTCAAAGCAGTTTCTGTAAGTATAAGATTTGTTCGTAGAGCTGTGAGTGACCCCTGTCTGTATTGTTAAATATGGATAGTATGGTTACCATGGCTAACACCATTTTAATTTTTCTAAGTTGTATTTACTAAAACCAACCTCTCTCTCTCTCTTTTCTAGGAGCTCACAAGGAATGTGGGGCTAACCAGAGGCTAACCAGCCAAAGAAGTCCTGTACTGTGATCCGATTCTCCACCCACCCTGAACGTCCTCCCTGCTGAGCCTCTGTATTTGGATAGTGATACGTTTGTGACGTTCAATGTAATATTTCTTATTGTTTCATTTTCTGCCAAATTGTTCGATGTCTATACATACATCAAATTTATCTAAAAACGTATCTGGGGCAGATTTTAAGCTCTCTTTTTAATTTTTTTTCCCCCGCTATAGCAAGTTGGATAATGCTTTGCTGGGTTTTTTTTGCCTTCCTCTGGATCACCTGTGGGTGAAGGATTGTGCATATGGGATTGTATGGTTATAAATATATTTTTTTGTGTCTTCTTTCAACATGACTAACTATTTAACTATATATGTCACACTGAATATGCCCGACATTACATCTCTCTTTTTCTTTCTCTCTCCTCTGCAAGCCCTCCGTCTCTTTTCCTTCTATGGGTTCCAGAGGATATTGGGGGGCTCTGTATGGTCCCTTCCATCCCCTCCACCCCCCCCTGCTGGTGGTAATCGCATAACTAGGGAAAAAACACACCCTAGCTATGATTACCACCAGCAGGGGGGTGGGGGATGGAGGGGATGGAGGGGATGGAAGGAATCATACAGAATCCCCCCAATATCCTTTGGAACCCATAGAAAGAAGAGAAGGAGAGGTTGCAGAGGAGGGAGAAAGGAAAAGAGAGATGTAATGTTGGGCATATTCAATCTGAAGGAAGTACATTTTTCCTATAAAGCTTTCCAAGTGTTAAAAGAGGGATTAAAATGTGCCCCAGATACATTTTTTAGATCAATTTGAAGAATTTATAGACATAGAAAAAATTGGCAGGATATTAAACATTAAGAAATTTTACGTTGAACATCAGCAGAGGGAAAAAGAAGACATAGTCAATGAATTCGTGCATTGTAATCTAAAAAATAAATCTATGTTTAATCCAAAATCAGCTTCTTACCAATACATTGATGTATTTAAAAATATGATACAAGAATAAATTAAAAAAAATGCTTTCAGAATGCACACATCAGTGATTGCAGCACTGCAGGAGGAGATTTCTCATCTGCATTTAAAAAAAAAAAAAGAACGTATATGCCCATGCATGGGGGCCTGGGGTGGTCAGTGGGTGGATTGCCCCTATGCTTCGGCATATATTCTTTGCACACAGCCAATCAGCAGGTCCCGGCTTGGAATCATTGCTCAGGACTTGCTGATAGGCTCCCACTGTGTACAATCATGGATGGGGGCAAACTTGTGCTTGCCTTAAACCCAGAAAGTAAGCACCAACATGCGGATACGTCACTTTGCCTAAAGCGGCCGCTTGCCCGCGGTACATTGCAGGCGGATGGCAAGTAGTTAAGCACAGGCAGTGACCAGACATGAACCTGTAGTTCTTCTACAGCTTGTATCTATTGGCCCCATATTGGCATTATATCTACTAGACTATTTGCATTTTGCAAAGCAGAGTAGGGACTGGCCAGAGCGGGATTACTTTGACGCATTTGGCCAGATTAACCACTTGATTACCAAGCCTATTCTGACACTTCTCGTAAAAAAATCAGGTTTTTTTACTTGAGAATTACATAGAATATCCAAACATATTTTCTGAAAGCAAAGCCAGGGAGAAAAAAATATTGGTTATTGCAATGTATTATTATGTCACGCAATATTTGGGCAGAGGTTTTTCAAATCCACATTTTTGGAAAAAAATACACTTTGCTGAAGTTTAGTGCAAGTGGTTTAAACATGTTTTGCACTGTATGCGAACAAAAAAATCCCTGTTTTTGCGCAACATTTGCTATAAAGTGTGTATATCGGAATGCAGTGTCTATTCAGAATTTTTAGAGTTAACATGTGGTCACACCCCTTTAGTGCCTGATAGGTTTTATATATAAGCTCTTTGGATTTCAGCACAGGCATATCTTATTTCTATTGCATAGTGTAGGTACCAGTGGCTTCAATGACCAGACCAGAACCTATAGCTCTCCTACAGCTACTGTCTATTGGCCCCACGTTGGCACTATATCCTCTGGAACATTTGCATTTTTGCAGAGCAGAGTACGGACTGGCCAGAGAGGGTTTACTTTGATGCAGTTGGCCAGTTTAAACATGTATTGCAATGCAGCTGAGCAAAAAAAAAATCCTTGTTTTTGTGCAAAGTTTCCTAGAAAGGGTTTATAGCTGTGTTCAGATGGTCTATTCAGAATTTCTAGTGTTAACATATGAAGTTGGGCATTAAAATATATTTGGCAATATTAGTAGAGTTGAGCGGACACCTAGATGTTCGGGTTCGGCGGGTCTAGCCGAACTTCGCTAAAAAGTTTGGGTTCGGCACCGAACTTGACCCTGGACCCCATTGAAGTCAATTGGGACCCGAACTTTTGGGCCCAAAAATGGCTGTAAAAAAGTCCTGGAAAGTGCTAGAGTGCTGAAAAAGGAAGTACAATGGGGGTAAGAGTAGGACAAGTGCCCTACAAAAAATGGGGATAGGGAAAATAACTTAAAATCAAATAAAAAAAATAAAAATGGGAAGGGGGGGTGGATGTGGTGTAGGAGCCTATGTCATTATATAGCAAACAATGCATGCTGGCTGTTGTAGTTCTACAGACCACTTACTGTATCCCCTGGTGTCTATGCTGAATAAGATATTATTTTAGTATAAAACAAACAAGGCATGCTGACTCTTGTAGTTCCTCAGTAAATTGGTATTTACACCCCAGGCAGGCACAAGTAATAAAGCCATGGATATAAATATAACAATCTCACGTAAACATCTCAGAGTAACCCCTTAATGAATCACCTTGGAATTACTTGGCTCTTCTAGGAAATCATTAACTTGGATTAACATGACTTGGTCAGAGCCCAGTAATGAGAGGCTGTGGAATCCATCAAGTGCCTACCTGCCAGGTGAGAATGGGACCGATAATGGCACCTCCTTGGCAGAAGCTTTGGACCTGCAGGCTCTGAGTGTGGGTATTGTCCTGGCAGTTTTTATCCTCTTTGCCATTGTTGCGAACATCTTGGTGATCTTGTCTTTGGCATGCAACAGGCAGCTGCAAACGGTCACCAATTATTTCATCTTTAACCTAGCCATAGCTGACCTACTGCTGAGCACCTCCGTGCTGCCCTTCTCTCTCCAGTGCAGCATCACTGAAGATTCTGGGTCACATGATGCACTGGCCAATCACAGCCATTAGTAGGCATGGCTGTGATGGCTTCTAAGGGCAAACCAGCGAAACGCTTGTTGCCCTGCAGCTATTCAACAGACGGGATCAAATACCTGAACCCAGAACCCGAGCCCGAACTTTTTTTCAAAAGTCCGGGTTCGGGTCACGGACACCCCAAAGTTCTGTACGGACTTGAACTTTACAGTTCGGGTTCGCTCAACTCTAAATATTAGTCAAAAATAAAACAAAATAAAACATTTTTTAGTAGCATGGAAGGGTTGGAATGATTGTCCTTTTTATTGCTGTCTGTGCTTTCCTGACTGGTGACAACAGCACTTCCAACTTCTTGTATGAGCATCACAGGGACAGAAAGTGAGGGAAAACTGAAATATGAACCTGCCAGGAATTTCGAGTTTTCCCCACCCCATTTAAAACTAAATACATGATAGATAGATAAATACAATAAATAAAAAAGAAACTGGCTGAGACAAGCTGAATCCTCGCCCTTCTCACTCTCACCCCGATTTTCTTATACAACCTAACGGTACACCCACTCACTGCACTCAGGGCATGGCCAGGGTGTTCGGTGACTTCTATAGTAAACTTTACAACTGCTTAAACTCCGCCCAACATCCCCCTTTCCAGCAAGCGGACTTTGACTCTTTCTTAGAAGATATATCGCTGCCAAAAGTATCCTCCTCTGATATAAAAAAATGAAATACAGATATAACTACAGAAGAAATCCTTTCCACCATAAAAAACCTTCCCAATCATAAAGCCCCAGGTCCGGACGGACTCCCATACTCTTATTAAAAATCCTTCAATCATACCCTAGCTCCCCGCCTGGCATCTCTCTTCAACTCCTTACTCAAAGGTGAGATCCCCCATCCTGCTTTCACCCACTCCTTTATTTCGGTAATTCCCAAGCCAGACAAGGATCCGTCCATCCCAGATAACTACAGGCCGATAGCTCTTTTGAGCCCTGACCATAAATTGTTTATAAAAATCCTTGCCAATCGTCTTTCCTCCATGTTACCAAAATTGATTGACAGAGACCAAGTGGGCTTCGTCCTGGCTAGACATGCAGGGGACAACACCAGACGAACCATAGACCTTATTGATGTAATAAATAGAGTTTGGCACCCTACAATTATTCTAAGCCTTGACACCCAGAAGGCGTTTGACCATTTAAGTTGGCCCTTTATGTTTGCCACCCTTACCTGCTTTGGTTTACAAGGCCCATTTGTTCATGTGTTAGAAGCCCTTTACTCTAGTCCCTCTTCTCAAGTCCAGATGTCCTCTTTTCTGTTCCAGACTTTCCAGATGTCCAACGGCACCAGGCAAGGCTGCCCACTGTCTCCAATGCTTTTTATTTTATACCTAGAACCCCTAGCAGCTGCCATCTAGGCCCATCCGGACATCTGGAGGATCCTGATAAGACAGAGGGAGTATATTATCACTATTTGCGGACGATATCCTATTAACATTAACTCACCCTTTTTTGTCCCTCCCTTCCCTCCATGCTCTACTCTTAAAATTTGGCCGGTTAGCTGGATACAAAATAAACACCTCCAAGACAGAGGCGTTGCCCTTACATATTCCCCTTGAAGAACTCTTGACCCTGAAAAAAACATTTCCTTACCAATGGTGTACCCACTCCCTAAAGTATCTCGGAATACACATCACACCAACATACTCTACTCTTTACAGTGAGAATTATCCCCCTCTGTTTAAAAATATTAGGGATATGCTGAGGCGGTGGAGTAACTTTCCCATCTCGTGGCTGGGGAGAATCAATGTTTTAAAAAGGTCTATCATGCCCAAACTGCTCTACCTCTACGAAACCCTACCAGTCCCGATTCCTTCGCCCCAGTTGAAAATACTCAGGAGATGGTTTCTGAACTTTATCTGGCACAACAAGGCACATCGCATAAACAGTTCTTGGATTTTTTCCCCAACATCTTATGGAGGCCTGGGGGCACCAGACGTACACAAATACTATCTTGCCACCCACCTTAGCTTTGTGACATGCTGGTCTTCCCAGACTCCTCCCAATAGGTGGTCAGAGATAGAAATGGGCTCCCTCTACCCTGCCCACCCCTGCTCCATGCTCTGGGACCCCTCTCTGCTGAAGAACCCTAAACTGAGACATTTGTGTTTGGCACCAATGAAGTTCTCCATGCAGATCTGGCAGACTTGTAATTCGAAGTTCTCTCTCTCTTCGCCTTGTCCCCCACTAACTATCATACTATATAATCCCAACATCCCAGACAGTTTGTCACACAGCCGGGTTTCCCCCTGGGCGAATATTGGTTTATTTCAATTTCGCCAACTGGTCCACCCTGTTACACGTAGGCTCCTGACATTTGGAGATCTCCAAGACAAATACCACATTCCCAAACACTCCTTTTACTTCTACCTTCAGATCAAACACTACCTCTCTACTCTGTCACCCTCACTTACATTGCCCAAACCCACTAACTTTGAACCCCTGTGTGCTCAAGGCCCTCACCAGACACGCTTAATATCCACCATATACAAGATACTACATGACGATGACCCCATCAGTTCAGACCTACATGCATACATGAGAAAATGGAATTCAATTCTACAGCAATCCATCCCCCACTCAAAATGGAGCAAAATATGGGCGTCTGCTTCCAAGGTTCTACACCATCAAAAGCGACATTATCCCCTCTATGCTGGCGCTGTGGAAAAGCCAGGGGTACTCACTTTCATATTTTCTGGCAATGTGAGGTTATAGAACCTTTCTGGTTGAAGGTAATGTCTCCACTTCAGCAGAAATTAGGCCAAACACTTACACTAGATCCGCTACATTACTTGCTGGGCCTTCCTTTTCCTGACATTGGAAAGTCCTTAAACAGACTTGCCGCCTACATATTACTGTCCGCCAGGAGAGCCATCCCTCTGCAATGGTGGAATACTGTAACCCCTTCCCAAGCTCAACTTCTACTAGCTATCTCAGAGATTTGCAGCATGGAATATATGATGGCACAGGTGGAAGATAGGGTAGCCCAATTTAATAAGGTGTGGGACATCTCAGAATTTGGCACCCTTAATGGCCCCAATTAAGCAGGATGGCCAAGCTATATGACATACCTGCATTCTGGTTGTCCCTGCCTCCCTCCCTGGGACCGCAGCCTCCCACCTTTTCCGCCTTGCACCTCCTCACAGTGGCATCTCTCCCTATGTGCCTATAAATGCAAAACAAACGCAGCTTTATAATCTATCATTTTTTTCCTCCCTCGTCTTCTCTACTCACGGTTCTAATGTAATGTGATAATATTGAACCCTGTCAACCAACGTATTCCTATTCACATGTTATTCATACTATATGAGTGCCCTAATTTTGTATACTACTGCATTCAGGTTTGTATCAGAATGTTTTTTGGATCTTCTATTGGTCCTTCTGTCTACGTTTATATTTGCATCAGTGATGTTTTTCTTTCTGTAATTCTGGAAACTTTCTATTAAAAATACAATTTAAAAAAGAGAAACTGGCTGGAGATGTTATCATCATAGTGCCGTGTTCTTTTGTTTCATGGCTTAATCTTAAACACAGGGCTCAAAATTTCCTGAGCCAGTAGCCAGGCCTTAAGAGTTACTCGTCACCAATTGCCCCGCCCAACCCCTACCCTCACCAATTGCCCCGCCCAACCCCTACCCTCACCAATTGCCCTGCCCAACCCCTACCCTGCCCCACCCTTAAGTCCGCCCCTAAACACGTCCTCAAAAATGATCTCATGAAATTACACTGTTAAATGTTTTATGCAGAGTTAAGTTCCAAAAGTAAATATTAACAACAACTTTAACAATATTAACATAAAGCATATCAGTGCTCATCTGTGCAGCCTCATCAGTGCAGCCTCATCAGTGCAGCCTCTCAGTGCCTATCAATGCAGAGTATAATTCCCCATCAGTGCAGAGTATCATTCCCCATCAATGCAGAGTATCATTCCCCATCAGTGCAGAGTATCATTTCCCATCAGTGCAGAGTATCATTTCCCATCAGTGCAGAGTATCATTTCCCATCAGTGCAGAGTATCATTCCCCATCAGTGCAGAGTATCATTCCACATAAGCGAGAGTATCATTCCATATTAGTGCAGAGTATCATTCCCTGTCAGTGTAGAGTATCATTCCCTGTCAGTGTAGAGTATCATTCCCCATTAGTACAGAGTATCATTCCATATTAGTGCAGAGTATCATTCCCTGTCAGTGCAGAGTATCATTCCCCATTAGTGCAGAGTATCATTCCATATTAGTGCAGAGTATCATTCCCTGTCAGTGCAGAGTATCATTCCCCATCAGTGCAGAGTATCATTCACCATCAGTGCAGAGTATCATTCTCCATCAGTGCAGAGTATCATTCCCCATCAGTGCAGAGTATCATTCCCCATCAGTGCAGAGTATCATTCCCCATTAGTGCAGAGTATCATTCCCCATCACTGCACAGTATCATTCCCCATCAGTGCAGAGTATCATTCCCAATCAGTGCAGAGTATCATTCCCCATCAGTACAGAGTATTATTCCCCATCAGTTCAGAGTATCATTTCCCATCAGTGCAGAGTATCATTTCCCATCAGTGCAGAGTATCATTCCCCATCAGCGTAGAGTATCATTCCCCATCAGTGCAGAGTATCATTCCACATAAGTGAGAGTATCATTCCATATTAATGCAGAGTATCATTCCATATTAATGCAGAGTATCATTCCCTGTCAGTGTAGAGTATCATTCCCCATTAGTGCAGAGTATCATTCCACATTAGTGCAGAGTATCATTCCCTGTCAGTGCAGAGTATCATTCCCCATTAGTGCAGAGTATCATTCCATATTAGTGCAGAGTATCATTCCCTGTCAGTGCAGAGTATCATTCTCCATCAGTGCAGAGTATCATTCCCTATCAGTGCAGAGTATCATTCCCCATCAGTGCAGAGTATCATTCCCCATCAGTGCAGAGTATAATTCCCCATCACTGCAAAGTATCATTCCCCATCAGTGCAGAGTATCATTCACCATCAGTGCAGAGTATCATTCTCCATCAGTGCAGAGTATCATTCCCCATCAGTGCAGAGTATCATTCCCCATCAGTGCAGAGTATCATTCCCTGTCAGTGTAGAGTATCATTCCCCATTAGTGCAGAGTATCATTCCATATTAGTGCAGAGTATCATTCCCTGTCAGTGCAGAGTATCATTCCCCATTAGTGCAGAGTATCATTCCATATTAGTGCAGAGTATCATTCCCTGTCAGTGCAGAGTATCATTCTCCATCAGTGCAGAGTATCATTCCCTATCAGTGCAGAGTATCATTCCCCATCAGTGCAGAGTATAATTCCACATCACTGCAAAGTATCATTCCCCATCAGTGCAGAGTATCATTCACCATCAGTGCAGAGTATCATTCTCCATCAGTGCAGAGTATCATTCCCCATCAGTGCAGAGTATCATTCCCCTTCAGTGCAGAGTATCATTCCCCATTAGTGCAGAGTATCATTCCCCATCACTGCACAGTATCATTCCCCATCAGTGCAGAGTATCATTCCCAATCAGTGCAGAGTATCATTCCCCATCAGTACAGAGTATTATTCCCCATCAGTTCAGAGTATCATTCCCCATCAGGAAAACAAAATAAAAGGAAGGTGCATGCAGCTAGTGCAGTACCAAAAATAATTTATTCCAAATAAAAAAGTTAAAAGAGGGTACTCACAAAAACACATGGAGACAGGACGTGATAAAATCAAGCACAAGGCAGGATAAAAGCTGACGCGTTTCGGGGGCACACCCCCTTCCTCAGAGCTACGCTACTCTGGACTGTCAGACTGAACAATAAATGCTCATATACAATGTGGACTAAACAGGTGATTCAATCAATCAATTAGCCAATCAGTCTCTGGAACGCCCAGGAAATGGGAAAAAACATATACATATACATATTGAAGATATATAATATAAATGAATGTAATGTAATAAACCTATTTGCCAGGGTCCACATAACTTATGCAACTAAAACATCTAGTGAATGCAAAGGTCACTCACCCAGGAGGTGTCACAATTCCTACCTGTGAGGTTTTCGTGTGCATCTGGACACCGGAAATGCAGGGACCGGAAGTGTCGGGAGCTGTGTCTGTCCGGGCGGTAACAGGGCTCTGTAGCCATAATCATAATGAGAATAATCATAATGAGGCTCCCTGAAAGGAGGGACATCTGGCCAAGGGGGGGAAGGAAAAAAGGGGAAAAAGCACACTAGACCGCCGGAGCAGTATATAGATGGTTACGAGTGGAGCGGCTTTCCCAGGGCGTTCCGAGTGACATCATATCCACCGGAAGTGACGCGCCTGTGCATCCGAATGGAGAAACGGTGCAGAGGAAATACATAGAGATAACAATGGTGGTTACAACGGTCTGACAGTACCAGGGAGCAGAATCATCAAACACAAAGATTAGTTAAAAATAAATATTGTAAAACAAACATGATATAAAACAATTGATAACTGGTATAAAATAATTCCCCATCAGCGTAGAGTATCATTCCCCATCAGTGCAGAGTATCATTCCCCATCAATGCAGAGTATCATTCCCCATCAGTGCAGAGTATCATTCCCCATCAGTGCAGAGTATCATTCCCCATCAGTGCAGAGTATCATTCCCCATCAATGCAGAGTATCATTCTACATCACTGTAGAGTATCATTCCCCATCAGTGCAGAGTATCATTCCCCATTAGTTCAGAGTATCATTCCCCATTAGTGCAGAAGTATCATTCCCCATCAGTGCAGAGTATCATTCTCCATTAGTGCAGAGCATCATTCCCCATCAGTGTAGAGTATCATTCCCCATTAGTGCAGAGTATCATTCCCCATTAGTGCAGAAGTATCATTCCCCATCAGTGCAGAGTATCATTCTCCATCAGTGCAGAGTATCATTCCCCATCAGTGCAGAATACCATTACCCATCAGTGCAGAGTATCATTCCCTATCAGTGCAGAGTACCATTACCCATCAGTGCAGAGTATCATTCCCCATTAGTGCAGAGTATCATTCCCCATTAGTGCAGAGTATCATTCCCCATCATTGTAGAATATCATTCCCCATCAGTGCAGACTATCATTCCCCATCATTGCAGAGTATCATTCCCTATCAGTGCAGAGTATCATTCCCCATCAGTGCAGCCTATCATTCCCCATCAATGCAGAGTATCATTCCCCATCAGTGCAGAGTATTATTCCCCATCAGTACAGAGTATCATTCCCCATCAATGCAGAGTATCATTCCCCATCAGTGCAGCCTATCATTCCCCATCAATGCAGAGTATCATTCCCCATTAGTGCAGAATATCATTCCCCATCAGTGCAGAGTATCATTCCTGATCAGTGCAGAGTATCATTCCCCATCAGCGTAGAATATCATTCCCCATTAGTACAGAGTATCATTCCCTGTCAGTGCAGAGTATCATTCCCTATTAGTGCAGAGTATCATTCCATATTAGTGCAGAGTATCATTCCCCATCATTGCAGAGTATCATTCCCCATCAGTGCAGAGTATCATTCTCCATCAGTGCAGAGTATCATTCCCCATCAGTGCAGAGTATCATTCCCCATCAGTGCAGAGTATCATTCCCCATCAGTGCAGAGTATCATTCTCCATCAGTGCAGAGTATCATTCCCCATTAGTGCAGAGTATCATTCCCCATAACTGCAGAGTATCATTCCCCATCAGTGCAGAGTATCATTCCCAATCATTGCAGAGTATCATTCCCCATCAGTACAGAGTATTATTCCCCATCAGTTCAGAGTATCATTCCCCATCAGGAAAACAAAATAAAAGGAAGGTGCATGCAGCTAGTGCAGTACCAAAAATAATTTATTCCAAATAAAAAAGTTAAAAGAGGGTACTCACAAAAACACATGGAGACAGGACGTGATAAAATCAAGCACAAGGCAGGATAAAATTTGACGCGTTTCGGGGGCACACCCCCTTCCTCAGAGCTACGCTACTCTGGACTGTCAGACTGAACAATAAATGCGCATATACAACGTGGACTAAACAGGTGATTAGATCAATCAATCAATCAATTAGCCAATCAGTCTCTGGAACGCCCAGGAAATGGAAAAAAACATATACATATATATATTGAAGATATATAATATAAATTAACGTAATGTAATAAACCTATTTGCCAGGGTCCACATAAATTATGCAACTAAAACATCTAGTGAATGCAAAGGTCACTCACCCAGGAGGTGTCACAATTCCTACCTGTGACGTTTTCGTGTGCATGTGGACACCGGAAATGCAGGGACCGGAAGTGTCGGGAGCTGTGTCTGCCGGGGCGGTGAAAGGGCTCTGTAGCCATAATCATAATGAGAATAATCATAATGAGAATAATCATAATGAGGCTCCCTGAAAGGAAGGACATCTGGCCAAGGGGGGGGGAGGAAGAAAGGGGAAAAAGCACACTAGACCGCCAGAGCGGTATATAGATGGTTACGAGTGGAGCGGCTTTCCCAGGGCGTTCCAAGTGACATCATATCCACCGGAAGTGACGCGCCTGTGCATCCGAATGGAGAAATGGTGCACAGGAAATACATAGAGATAACAATGGTGGTTACAACGGTCTGACAGTACCAGGGAGCAGAATCATCAAACACAAAGATTAGTTAAAAATAAATATTGTAAAACAAACATGATATAAAACAATTGATAACTGGTATAACATAATTCCCCATCAGTGCAGAGTATCATTCCCCATCAGTGCAGAGTATCATTCCCCATCAGTGCAGAGTATCATTCCCCATCAGTGCAGAGTATCATTCCCCATTAGTGCAGAGTATCATTCCTCATTAGTGCAGAGTATCATTCCCCATCAGTGCAGAGTATCATTCCCCATTAGTGCAGAAGTATCATTCCCCATCAGTGCAGAGTATCATTCCTCATTAGTGCAGAGTATCATTCCTCATTGGTGCAGAAGTATCATTCCTCATCAGTGTAGAGTATCATTCCTCATTAGTGCAGAGTATCATTCCTCATTAGTGCAGAGTATCATTCCCCATTAGTGCAGAGTATCATTCCTCATTAGTGCAGAGTATCATTCCCCATCAGTGCAGAGTATCATTCCCCATTAGTGCAGAGTATCATTCCCCATTAGTGCAGAGTATCATTCCCCATCAGTGCAGAGTATCATTCCCCATTAGTGCAGAAGTATCATTCCTCATCAGTGTAGAGTATCATTCCTCATTAGTTCAGAGTATCATTCCCCATCAGTGCAGAGTATCATTCCCCATGAGTGCAGAGTATCATTCCCCATGAGTGCAGAGTATCATTCCCCATCTGTGCAGAGTATCATTCCCCATCAGTGCAGAGTATCATTCCCCATCAGTGCAGAGTATCATTTCCCATTAGTGCAGAAGTATCATTCCCCATTAGTGCAGAAGTATCATTCCCCATTAGTGCAGAAGTATCATTCCCCATCAGTGCAGAGTACCATTACCCATCAGTGCAGAGTATCATTCCCCATCAGTGCAGACTATCATTCCTGATCATTGCAGAGTATCATTCCCCATCAGTGCAGAGTATCATTACCCATCAGTGCAGAGTATCATTCCCCATCAGTGCAGACTATCATTCCCCAGTGCAGCCTCATCAGTGCCCAGCAATCAGGGAGGAATCAGGAGGATCGGGCAGCCGTATGACACAAAGCGGGGTTCTGCCAAATGAAGTCCTGCCTCCTAGACCGGCTAATCTATTAGACAGCACACTGGTCCAAAGCTGGTCAAGGGGTCGGGATTTCGCTTGACAGTGGCAGGCTATTCATATACAAGCCGCGTCTCAGTGGGAGATTCCCGCTCTGTGTCGTCAGGCTGCCCGATCCTCCTGACAGTTTCCTGGCTGATCGCTTCTGGCAGAAGCAGTGCAGCCCTTTTTTCAGGCCATCAGAGCGGCCCAGAGGGGCAGAGAGTCCCCCCTCCATGCAGCTCTTCTGTCTGAAGCGATCAGCCAGGAAACTGTCAGCTCCTGCTCCTCGCTCACCCTACACTAATTTTAACAAATGTGAGCAGGCGAGTGAAAATTTTGAGGGCTGGTAAACATGTCCCTAACTGCGAAGACTCAAATTTGTATGCATCCACAGAGGGAGTGTGGATACCGGGAAGCAGATTATGCAGAGAAAGGAGTGTGGAGAATAGGGGCGCTCTGGATAACAAGGAGACTTTACCAAACAGTACATGACGGGCTCTTGAAATGTGATTAATGCACCACAGCTGCACTCCAGAAGAGGGAAACACACTCTATAGGAAAAACAAAGCAGAGAAGAAGGCGCTTCTGAGTGCAGTAATAAAGCACTTCAAGGACAAGGAAGGGTTAAAAACACTTACAAGATAAAAGTGAAAAACAGGCTTATCAATGAATCCATAACATCCAGCGGGATGCCTCCTGGGAGTACAGAGAGCTGCAGGTGGAAGTTCCAGCCGACCAGCGGTGGGAAACACTGTGTCTCTGATCCAAGATGGCGAGCCGTGCTATCAGTACCAGCATGGAATCAAGGCAACCGGAAGTGACGTCAGAGTGGGCGGGGCATGTTTCAGAGCATGCCCAGTCACTCCTCCTTTAAACCAATGAGAAGAAGGAGAGACTGGGCATGCTCTGAAACATGCCCCGCCCACTCTGACGTCACTTCCGGTTGCCTTGATCCCATGCTGGTACTGATAGCACGGCTCGCCATCTTGGATCAGAGACATGGTGTTTCCCACCGCTGGCCGGCTGGAACTTCCACCTGCAGCTGTCTTTACTCCCAGGAGGCATCCCGCTGGATGTTATGGATTCATTGATATGCCTGCTTTTCACTTTCATCTTGTAAGTGTTTTTAACCCTTCCCTGTCATTAAAGTGTTTTATTACTACACTTAGAAGCGCCTTCTTCTCTGCTTTAGATTATGCAGAGAGAAAGTTTTAATTGATCTTAGTGCCTCCATTTGTGCAGTTGTAACCATAGAGGTAGATTGTTGTACTATGGTGGAGAACATTTTATAACATCACCCAGTTACTGTCCCAACAACTTGCACAATTTTGGTCAATGCACATTTAACCTTAACAAGAAAATCAACACCACTTCAGATGCATCTTAATGTAGAAGTGAAGTTATTTGTTTTTCTCATTTTGGATGGGGAAGCAGGAAGTGAGGGGAAATCCCTCCAAAGTGAGTGAAATCTCTGGTAGTCATCAGGATCATCAGAACTAGTGACCCCTTTGGAACTTCACCCCCCACCCCACCCCCAGTCAGGGCTGCTGATAGAAATTGCGGGGCCCCGTACAGACTATTTGACAGGGCCCCCCCCCCCCAGAAAGTATTAAAGGTATATTTTGCTAAAAATACAATAAAACTATTAGCAGACACAAATACAACATTCCTCACAGAAGTCCTTCTAAATCTAAAAGGTAAAACTGAGTTAATAATTAAAAATATCCAGGCTCCGGGATCAGAGGGACAGAGAGAGAAAAAAAGTCAAGCTCCATGCACACTGGGCTTAAAAAAACTCAGATCAATTGGCAGAAAAAAACGCTCATATAGAACATTTTCTGTACAAAGTTTAGACGAGTCTAGGAGAACCAGAAGGGTTTTTTTTTTCTGTCTCTTAAACGTTGAGCTTAAAATACGCCTGTAATCGTCCTAATATGTATTGACAGATAGGATAACATTGAGCTGCTTCTAAAGGCAAAACACTAAACTCCTGTAGAAGCAGCGATTTTTTTCTAAAACCAGTGTGCAATGGAGCCTAAATTAGAGATAACAAACTCCAGTGCTGAGAGGACAGGGAGGGAGATTAGTGAGGGCCGACTGTCTCTTTCTTATCAGACAAAAGCTTGTAGCAAGGGAGAGGGAAGGAGAGCAACGTTCATCTGCTGCAGGAAAAGAGACACAATTGTCATCTGTCACTAATCCCCCCTGTGTGGGGCCCCCCCTGTGTGCTCCGGACCCCCACACGGGGGGCTGGCTGTACCCCCCTATCAGCGGCCCTGCCCCAATTACTATTGCAGAAAGGAGAAAAAACTGACTGAGATTTTTAAGTCTGTATTCAAACCAAACACCAATGATAAAATAATTACATTTAATCCAAATTACATAAAAAGGCTTCCATAAAAACAACAAGGATGATAAGGAAAGTGGCCACAATTAGCCACATGTGCCCTGCTATAACATAACCACCCCACACACATATGTTCCAAAATTTCCATTTCAATACTCAAACTTTGACCAGTTGTTACATATGACTCCCAACTAGTGTTGAGCGAACCCGGACTGTAACGTTCGGGTCCGTACCGAACTTTCGGGTGTCCAGGACCCAGACCCAAACATGGACATTTCAAAAAACGTTTGGGTTCGGGTTCGGGTTCTGGGTTCTGGTAGTTGATCATGCATGTTGAATAGCTGCAGGGCAGCCAATCAACAAACGTTTCACTGGTTTGCCCTTAGAAGCCATCACAGCCATGCCTACTAATGGCATGGCTGTGATTGGCCAGTGCATCATGTGACCCAGCCTCTTTATAAGCTGGAGTCACAGTGCTGCATGTCACATGCTCTTGGGTTAGTGTAGGGAGAGGAAGCTGCCAGCGTGTGGGAGAGATTACAGACATTTTAACATCTGATCCTGCATCCTGAGATTACTACTGCTGTGCTGTTGCTCTGAGGGACAGATAGCAGAAATTTGAGATTTCACATACTGCTGCATGAGTTGCAGATTGCAGATCAAACTCTGCATAAAACAACGATCGCTACGATCGTGCACAACGATCAGATTGTTGGAGTAATTTGAGATTTCACATACTGCGGCTTTGAGTTGCAGATTGCAGATCAAACTCTGCCTAACACAACGACGTACACAACGATCAGATTGTTGGAGTAATTTGAGATTTCACATACTGCTGCTTTGAGTGACACATTCCAGATCAAACCCTGCCTAACACAATGATCGTTACGATCGTACACAACGATCAGATTGTGGGATTGTACGCAACGATCAGATTGTGGGATCGTACACAACGATCAGATTGTGGGAGTAATTTGAGATTTCACATACTGCTGCTTTGAGCGATCTGACTGCACTAGGTAGAGTCTTCTGCTTTAGACAGGGAGATTCGTCTTCTGAGATGGATCACGTCAGTCTAGCGAGTTTCGTCGTCATACACTTTAGAGTTTAATGAGGGTGTTAGAC
>BLSH010192566.1:1852192-1863116 GCA_018402905.1 Glandirana rugosa | reverse complement strand
GGCGGTTTTCCAGGTGCTATTTTTAGCGTTAATGCGCCTGAAAACCACCCCAATGTGAAAAGGGTCTTTGCAAAATTAAAGTGGGCCGGTCTGGATGAAGTCCAGGGCCACATTTTTGTCCCAGTCCAGCCCTGGCTACAGCAGAATAAAGTGAAGGTTCTGGAGTGGCCATCTCAGTCTCCTGACCTCAATATCATTGAGCCACTCTGGGGAGATCTCAAATGTGCAGTTCATGCAAGACAGCCCAAGAATTTCCAGGAACTGGAGGCTTTTTGCCAAGAGGAATGGGCAGCTTTACCATCTGAGAAGATAAAGAGCCTCATCCACAAATACCACAAAATACTTCAAGCTGTCATTGATGTTAAAGGGGGCAATACACGGTATTAAGAACTGGGGTATGTAAACTTTTGATCAGGGACATTTGGGTAATTTCTGTTCTCATTATGATTTAAAAAGAGTAAACACAGTTGATTGATAATAAATGGCTTCAGCCACACACTAACCATGAGTGAAAGAAAAGGTTTTGTGTTATTCATATTCTCTGAAAAATGGCCAAGAAATCATAAATTCTGCCAGGGTATGTAAACTTATGAGCACGACTGTATATACTTATGAACAACACATGCATATATATGTCCGCCAAAAAAAGGTACAAGGTGATAAATTACAATTATCACCTTGTACCTTTTCTTGGCGGACCTATATATGCATGTGTTGTTCATAAGTATATATACATCTAGGAATATATGTCTATATTATGTTGTATATTCAGTATATTCAGCATATTAACAGTCAACATCAGTTTATGTTAAGAGTTTCTGCTCTGATCTCTCTTCACCTATGGATTTGTCTTGAAATATGGCAATATTTAGGAGTATAATAATACTTTTATGTTAAAAAATGAAGCATGCATTTCTTTTATGTTATTTAAGGCCTATGATGGAGTTTTTTCTATCATCTAGGGTCTATATATAAAATCAGATCTCTGTATGAGACAGTCCACAACGATGAAGAGAGTTCAGTTTTAAACAAAGGAAACACATTTTTAGATATCTGTATAATCCTTTGATAGGATGGTGTAAGATATTAATATTGGTATTCACGTTTACTTTCATTTTACTCGTATTTATTATTGCTCATCCTTTATGCTGGTGGTGGATACTGCTGGTGGGCACTGCTGGCTGGTACTGCCGGTGGGTACTGCTGGTGGGTACTGCTGGCTGGCACTGCTGGTAGATACTGCTGGTGGGTACTGCTGGCTGGTTCTGCTGGTAGGTACTGCTGGCTGGTACTGCCAGTGGGTGCTGCCGGTGGGTACTGCTGGCTGGTACTGCCGGTGGGTATTGCTGGCTGGTACTGTTGGTAGGTACTGCTGGCTGGTATTGTCGGTGGGTACTGCTGGCTGGTACTGCCGTTGGGTACTACTGGGGATATCCCTGGTGGCTCTTGTCCCAGATCATGGGTTTCCTAACCCACCATCCCCAAGCATTAGTCTGACAGGAAGCATGTGGCTGCAGTAGAGAGCAGAGCCATTGCTTCCTGTATCGCGCCGGGAACTGTCACAGGCAGAGTACATTTGGTATCACTCCGCCTGAGAGAGGAACTGGTGCTATACATGAAGCATCGGCTCTGCTTCCTCTAGTGCTCGCTCCATTCTTCATGTTGATGTTCGGTGATGGCGGGTCGGGAACCTGCGATCTGGATTTGCTGACCCACCATCCCAGAGCAGGAGGTCGTGGGCCACATTGGAGGGTACCAGCAGTTACATAGAAACATAGAAAAGTGACGGCAGAAAAAGACAGAGTAGTCCATTGAGTCTGCCCCTTTTTATTTATTTATTTATTTTTTTGTTTTCACATTAACCTCATTGTCTGACTATGGATTTATGTTTATCCCAAGCATGTTTGAAGCCATTTACTGTTGACTGTCTCACTACCTCTGTTGGTAGTTTATTCCAATCATCAACCACCCTTTCAGTAAAATACTTTCTAAGATTAGTTTTGAACTCCCCCCAGTTAGTTTGAGGTCCCCGTGTTCTTGATTTTGGTCTTATATTGAAAAGAATGCCCTCCTGAACCTTATTTACCCCCTTGATGTATTTTAAGGTTTCAATCATGTCTCCCCTCTCCCTTCTTTCCTCCAGACTGTACATATTAAGTTCCTGAAGTCGCTCTTGATATGTTTTATCCCCCAGACCTTTCACCATTTTTGTTACCCGTCTCTGAACTCGTTCTATCTTATCAATATCTTTTTGTAAGTGAGGTCTCCAGAACTGGACACAGTATTCTAAGTGAGGTCTCACTAAAGATCTATATAGAGGAATCAGAACCTCCTTCCTCCTGCTGGTGACCCCTCTACTGATACATCCCAGAATTCTATTTGCTTTTCCCACTGCCTGGTCGCACCGTTTGCTCATTTTGCAATCATCTGAAATAAGCACCCCCAACTCTTTTTCTTCTGTAGTGCTGGACAACACTGTACCCCCAATGCTGTACTCTAAGGGGATTCTTTTTCCCTAGATGCATTAATTTACATTTAGAAATATTGAACTGCAGTCTCCACTGCTTTGACCAATCTTCCAGCAATGCCAAATCATGTTCCATGTTACAGACACCTCCAGGGATATCAACCTTATTACACACCTTTGTATCATCAGCAAAGAGACATACCTTGCCCAACAAATCTTGCTTTATTAAGCTTTAACTGAGCCAGTTCCTCAGCTACCTCCAGAAATCCTAGCACCCCTGTTCTAAAACATCCTGTTTCTATGCTTAGATTGTAACTTTGTATGCTTATGGTATCAGCCATCATTACATATACTATATGTCCAAAAGTATGTGAACCCCCAATTATCATACCTACCTATATGACCAAAATAGTATAGTCAGTGACACCACTCCCAATGATTGGGTTCAGGTGTTTCCAGTGAAGGGTACTGTTAATATTACAGCATACAAAGACAGTGTAGACAAGTGTGGTCTTCCAACCTTCTAGCAACAGTTTGGGGAAGGCCCATTTACATTCCACCATGTCTGTGCCCCTTTGTATAAAGCCAGCTCCATAAAAACATAGTTTGACCAGTTTGGTGTGCAGGAACTGGAGTGTCCTAAACAGAGCCCTGACCTCAACCTTACTGTACACCTTTGGGGTGAATTGTAACATCAGTTGTGAACCAGGTCTTCTCATCCAACAACAGTAACTGACCTCACAATTGCTCTTTTGGGTGAATGGGCGAAAACTGACATTGACATACTCCAAAATCTTGAGTAAAGCCTATCCAGAAGAGTGGAGGCTGTAATAGCAGCAAAGATGGACAACTCCATATTAATATCCATAGTTTGAGAATGGGATGTCCAACAATGCCAAGATCTACAACAAGATATGATAAAAGTCAAATACAAAAAAATATAAATAAATAGTACAGGTAATAGATGTTAAATGTAATTACAACAGTAATACATTCAAATAATTAATTGCTTACCACTATGGAGGTGTGTACTTGGGAGGTAAATGTGAGGGCACAATCTTTAGACACAATATTTGATCACAAAAATCGCACATTAGCCACCAACTAAAATCTTACCTCTAAGTTCTAACACTTCTTCCTTGGGAGGTATCTGTATATCTGTATGTGCATAGGTATAGTATATGCAATTTGAGAGCCATATGCTATGACTTAGTGGTTTTAGTTTGGCAACTTGATACAGGTACATCACTGGACTATATTGTGATAGACGCTTCTCAACAATTAAGAACAATATGTCCCGTTATTCTTTTTTGGATAATGAAAGAATACAGACGCTGAACCTGCCAAGTATCCTGGAGCTGTGTATTATTTCTTCTAATATTGTTGACAACTGTATATTTGCATTTGTGTCCTTTTGACATATTTTTTTTTCCATTTTTATTATTGAATAATTCTATCAAAATTATTAATTTTATATACATATATATATATATATATATATATACACTCACAGTGCTCAGCATAAATGAGTACACCCCAACAGATTTGACAGAAAACCTTTACTTTCCTTTCCGAATCAACATTTTCTATGGGACACTACACTGCAAAATACTCCCACAAATGTGGGCCATTGAGTGCAACCAAAATTTATTAATTTGCACACACAAAAAGTATTTTTCTAACAAATTCATTTAAGACCATGTTGCAAAAATGAACACACCCCAATGAAAGTCTTAGGCCCCTTTCACCCGGGGGGGGGGGGGAAATCCGCTCAGCGGAGTCTGCCAGCTCAGCGCGATATCGCTCTGTTGATTTCTGCGGAGCCGGCGGATGACAGCTCCGTCTCTGCTCATTGTGTGGAGACAGTCCTGTCAGATCCCCGCTGTTCTCTATGGGCAGATTGGATGACAATGGACTGCATGTCCGTTGTCATCCGATCCCATCTGATCCGATCCGCTGGTCGGAAGGCAAGCGTATCGCCCATACGTCTATTATGAGCGAATCTTGTCAGATCGGATGGCAGCCGGGTGTCAGTGGACACATCTCCCTCCCTGACCCCCTGCCCATAAAGGTCTATGGGTGGCCCGCTCGGATCCACCTGAAAAATGGACAGGCGGATCCCAACGGGCTGATCGAGTGAAACTGGCCTTAACTACATTTTAGACCAGTGTTCCCCAACCCAGTCCTCAAGGCCCACCAACAGGTCATGTTTTCAGGATTTCCCTCAGATGAATCAGCTGTGGTAATTACTAAGGCAGTGAAACTGATCAAATCGCCTGTGCAAAATAATGGAAATCCTGAAAACATGACCTGTTGGTGGGCCTTGAGGACAGGGTTGGGGAACACTGTTTTAGACAACAAAATCCTAATTAACAAGAATTCACCTCTAGGTGAGTCTAATTATTCATTAAACAGGTGTCCAGCAGACAGTTGATTATAAAATTGTGTTACTTAACCAAGAAAATCCCTTCCCATTTCATGCTGTCACCAATGGCACCACATGGAATAGAAATGTTACAATGCCTGAGAAAGAAAATCATTTCTATACACAAGAAAGGTGAAGCCTACAAGAAGATCAGCAAAGCTTTACTTATCAGTTAGAATACTGGAGCAAAAGTGATACAAAAATGTAACAAAGATGGAACCGCAAACATCTCACAGAGACGTCCACAGAAGTTAACACCTCAACAGGAGCGTCTTCTGATGAGAAGGGTTGAAGAAAATCACCATGCACATTCACTGCAGTTAGCTAAAGAGTAGAAAGCCAAACTGATTTGATTGATTGACACAATACAGCATACACTGCAGAGGAATGGCATACATGGGTGCTGTCCACGAAGGAAGCCTCTCCTAAAGGCCATGCACAAAAAGCCCACCTTTGTGACCATGCTGAAAAAGAAGAAGACTATGGGGACTCTGGAGTGATGAGACCAAAATATATGTTTCTGAAACGAATGACTTCAAAACTGTATGGCATCGCAAAGTTGAGGAGTACAAAGAAAAATGCATGGTGCCTACAGTGAAACATGGTGGTGGCAGTGTCCTTCTGTGGGGCTGCATGAGTGCTGCTGGTTTTGGGGAGCTGCATTTCCTTGATGGTATCATGAATTCACAGATGTACTATATTGAAAGAGAAGATGCTATCATCACTCCATGCTCTTGGTCATCGTGCACTTTTCCAACAAGACAATGATCCAAAACACACATCTAAGACCACTGTTACATCTCTAACCACTTGCCGACCGTCAATCGGCAATTGACGGCGGCAAGATGGCTCTGTAACGCGGATCGCCGTCATACGACGGCGGCCGTGTGATCGAGCCTAGTGAGCGCGCGCCGCCGGAGGCGCGCCCGCGCGCTCACTGTGTCCGGGGCGGGCCGGGGAGCGGGTGCAGCGGCTTTGATTGACGCCGGCCACCCGCGATGGCCCACCCGCGATGGCCCCCCCGGAGCGAATGAGCGGAGGTCCGTGTATGTAAACACGGACCTCCGCTCTGTGAGAGGGGGAAGGGAGTGATCACAGCCTTCCTGTACATGAAGGCTGTGACCACTTCCCTTCCCCTGTTAGTACAGACCCCCCACAGTTAGAACACGCCCAGGGAACATAGTTAACCCTTAGAGCGCCCCCTGCAGGTTAACCCCTTCACTGCCAATGGTATTTACACAGTAATCAGTGCATTTTTATAGCACTGATCGCTGTATAAATGCCAATGGTCCCAAAAAAGTGTCAAAATGGTGCGACATGTCCGCTGAAATATCGCAGTACCGCTAAAAATTGCAGATCGCCGCCATTATTAGTAAAAAATAAAAACCCCAAAAATGAATTCTCATCATCCGTAAACGCGACCACTTTTGCGCAAACCAATCAATAAACGCCGATTGCGATTTTTTTTATCGCAAATATGAGGAAGAATATAAATCGGCCAAAAACCGTGAAAAAAATGTTTTTTTATATTTTTTTTTTGGATTTGTATTTTAGCAAAAAGTAAGAAATTTGGGTTTTTTTGCAAAATTGTCGCTCTTCTTTTGTTTATAGCGGCGATCAGAAATGACGCAGAGGGGATCAAATACCACCAAAAGAAAGCTCTATTTGTGGGAAAAAAAGGACGCAAATTTCGTTTGGGTACAACGTCGCACGACCGCGCAATTGTCAGTTAAAGCGACGCAGTGCCGAATCGCAAAAAGGGCTCCGGTCCTAAAGCTGGAAATCCTTCCGGTCCTTAAGTGGTTAAAGAAGAGCAGGTTGAAAGTGATTCAGTGGCCAAGTATGTCTCCTGATCTGAACCCAATCAGGGAACACCTATGGGGAATTCTGAAGAAACAAGTTGAGCGTCACTCTCCATCCAGCACCCAGGCTCCAAAAGAGGACGTTCTTGAAGAATGGAAAAAGATAGACGTTGCAATATGTCGCTTGCTCATTCCATGCCGAGAAGACTTGGTGCTGTCCTTACAAAACATGGAGGTCATACAAAATACTAGATGTAGTAGTTTTTGTTGTGGGGTGTATTCATTTTTGCATCAACTTATTTGAGTAAAACTGATGAATTGTAATCTAAGTTATATTATTAACCTTACTTTTATGTAATGAGCTAAACAAATGTTCTATAAAACTCGGCTTTGTCAAAATTTTGGAAATTGTTCATTGAGATATTGAATAAAATCTTACTTTTCAAAAGGGATGTAATCATTTATGCTGAGCACTGTGTATGCATATATATACATACATATATATATATATATATATATATATATATATATATATATATGTATACATACACACATATTTTCACTATATTGCCAAAAGTATTGGGACACCCCTCCATATCATTGGGTTCAGGTGTTCCAACCTCCATGGCCACAGGTGTATAAAATCATAAAATCAAGCACCTAGGCATGCTGACGGCTTCTACAAACATTTGTGAAAGAATAGGTCACTCTTAGAATCTCAGTGAATATAAGCGTTGTACTGTGATAGGTTGCCACCTGTGCAATAAGTCTATCTGTGATCCGCAACTACTTTACTACTGTACTACTGTAGTCCTTGCTACTAAATATTCCACGGTCAACTGTTTGTGGTTTTTATTACAAAGTGGGAGCAACTGGGAACAACAGCAACCCAGCCAAGAAGCGGTGGGCCACGTAAAATGACAGAGCGGGGTCAGCGCATGCTGAAGCACACAGTGCGCAAAAGTCACCAACTGTCTGCAGAATCAATAGCTACAGACCTCCAAACTTCTTGTGGCCTTCACATTAGAGGAACAATAGTGCATAGAGAGCTTCATGAAATAGGTTTCTATGGCCGAGCAGCTGCATCCAAGCCTTACATCAGAAAGTGCAATGCTAAGCATTAGATGCAGTGGTGTAAAGCACACCGCCACTGGACTCTAGAGTAGTGGAGAGATGTTCTCTGGGGTGGAATTTGGGGATGGCCCCTTCCTGTTCCAACATGACTGCGCACCAGTGCACAAAGCAAGGTCCATAAAGACATGGATGAGCGAGTTTGGGGTGTAGGAACTTGACTGGTCCTGACCTCAACCCGATAGAACACCTTTGGGATGAGGAAGGCCTGCGAGCCAGGCCTTCTCGTTCAACATCAGTGGCTGACCTAACAAATGCGCCTTTGGAAGAATGGTTAAACATTCCCATAGACACTCATTAACCTTGTGGACAGCCTTCCCAGAAGAGGTGAAGCTGTTATATCTGCAAAGGATGGGCCAACTCAATATTGAACCCTATGGACTAAGACTGGGGTGCCATTAAAATTCATGTGCGTGTAAAGGCAGGTGTCCCAATACTTTTGGTAATATAGTGTATCATTTTAGAAAATAATTAATTTGAAAAAAATATATATATGCACACTCTATGCAATACAGTGGAACATTATTTGTGTAAAAAATAATTTCAAAAATGTAAAAATTCTAATTTATTTTTTTTACTGAAAATATGTTAGTTTTATTTCTGTTAAAATGGAGAAACAGACGGTTCCCTTTCAGAGACACAGCAGCTTGTATTTGTTAATAAACTGTTGAGATAGCAGACCACAAAAGGGATCAGGAGCAGGAAGAGAACAAACAGAATCAATGGTAGGCTGACGAACGCTTAACCTTTGTAGCTGCTTAAACAGCTCATTGAAGATTGCTTACAGATCCGGTGAGCTCTATGCTTGTCATGTCTCACTTATAGTTGATAATATTATTAGACTTACTGAGTTTACTCAGCTAATCCTTTTCATGCTTAATAATGAAGATGATAGCGTGCACAATTAATAAATCATTACCAGCTGTGTTACATTGTATGCCGTTTATTTGCCTGAACAAGAAGAATATGTACATGAAATTGCAGCTAAGGGCTAAGAGATGCGCCATTGCCGAGACGAGCGCGCCGGATCCGGCAGTATATTCAATAATGCTTGTTCTTATTCTACCAACAAGCTGACATGGAGGACTTATAATGCCAAACATTTGCCCATTTGGCCATGCGCCAAACACCCGAATTTGCAAGGTGTTCACTGGGTGTTCGCTACGCATGTGCACAGCCGAAAATTTCATTTGTTTTCGTTTCATTCTTTTTTTTTTCGAAATTCGAAAATTTTCAGAAAATCGGAAATTTTTGAATTCGTAATTCACAATTCTGAAATTTTCGTAATTCGAAAATGGAAAAATTTGTAAGTAAAAAATTTGAAAAACCGGAAATTCGGAAAATCCAAAGTTCGAAAATTCGACAATTCGAAAATAATAATTAACCACTTAACTCGAATCACTGTTTATAAACGGTGGCAGCTTTAAGTGGATGTATCGGGGTATAGTCTGCAGCTACAGGCTGTACCCTGGTACCGTTTTTTTAGAGCAGACGGCCGGCTATCCGGTGATAATGGCCGATTCGGCTCGGGAGCCACTCGGTCTTTATCCCAGGCAGTGGGAGGGAACATGCCCCCTCCCGCCACTGTCCGCCGCTCTTTTCCGGTCTCCTGTCCCAGCAGGAGACCGGAGCTGCGACTGGTGCTTGGAAGTAGTAAGCAGAAGAGCAGGCCCCAGTTGCTAATGGGACGATGCTGCAGCTGGGTAGTTCTGTGAGGACTGAAACACAAACAAAGTCAAATGAGCCAGGTCATACACATGTCGTCAGATCAGGTGCGGGTGCAAAGGCAGTAGAGGAGTCCAGGTACAAGCCAGGTCCATGCAGGTGGAGACAGGAGTAGTCAGGACAAGCTGGGTCAATAACTGGAACAGAAACAGAGCAAAAAGGGCACAGGACAATCACGGGAACGCTGTCGACGAGACAGCACTGATCCCAGGTGTTGACACAGCTTAAATAGCCCACTTTACACCCTTGTCTGTCACGAAATGCGCCGTGCACATTCTCGCATGTGGATATGCGTTTGCACGTTGGCATGCACTAACGCTCCTCTCCTTCCAGGCGTTTAGGGAACAGGGATTTGTCTGTGGCTATTGTTCTGTCTTCGGACACAGCCTTCTTGACATTGCCCCCTCCCAATGGGCAGCCTCCGGATGCCCAACTGGTCCATCTTTTCTGGGTGGGCTTGGTTGAATGCTTGGATAAGTCTTGGCATTCGAGGAACAGGGATTTGTCTGCGGCTATTGTTCTGTCTTCTGACAGAGCCTTCCTGACACAGTGTAAGCTGGTTGTTAAGGAGCGGGGCTGGGAAGCCGGCAGCAAAGTCCTTAACAACCAATGAATCATAAGCTTTTAATGGGTTTCCCTGCTGACAGCTGAACAATAAAAACAAATGCGACGTCGCATGCCTAGCACGCACCAGTCCATGACATCAGAGGGGGGTGTGATGTAGCCAGATGGCCCCGTCCCTTACCTATATAAGAAATGTCAAAGCGCAGAGGAGGGGCCTTCCAGGAGGTGGGAGCATTTTTTATTTTTTTTATTATTTGGGTCAGCCTGATTAGCGATAGATTTACATTGAGGGACACTATTTTTTAATACAGGACTTTGTCAAAAACATATCTCTTGTGTTTATTACTTTTTGACACTTTTTTGGTGAATGGGTACAGTTACTATGTACCTGATGCTCATTCACATGGGGGGCCGGGTTCTTGGGGTCCCCTTGTTAAAGGGGGCTTCCAGACTCTGATAAGCCCCCCAGCACGTAAACCCCCACAACCCCTGCCCGCTGTTGTGGGGATGAGGCCCTTGTCCCCATCAACATGAGGACAAGTTGCTTTGGGGTGGGGGGGCAGAGCCCCTCCTGCACCAAGCACCCACCCACCCAATGTTGAGGGCACGTGGCCTGGTATGGTTCAAGAAGGAGGGCGCTCGCTCGCCCCCTCCTCCTGACCTGCCAGGATGCATGCCTGGATAAGGGTCTGGTATGGATTTTGGGGGGACCCCATGTCATTTTTTTAAAAATTTTGGCATGGGTTTATCACAGGGAGTTACATTTAGATAGCGATTAGTCCGACTGGGTTTATTATTTTTTTTATTTTT
>BLSH010192566.1:1834141-1845039 GCA_018402905.1 Glandirana rugosa | reverse complement strand
TATAATCAGACAACAAGGTTAATGTAAAAAAAAAATAAAAAAAAATAAATAAATAAAAAAAAATAAATAAAAAGGGGCAGACTCGATGGACTACTCAGTCTTTTTCTGGGGTCACTTTTCTATGTTTCTATGTCACAGGAGGGCAAAAGTAAGTGCACTCTTGTCATACACTAGAAGCATAGCCGAAAAAGTTTTGTCCATAATTCTCTTTTAAGAACCCGAGTGAGGAAATGAAATGGCATTTAATACATTAACAAGTTGATATATGCTGTTGTGTGATTGGAAGTGTTGGGCTATCCAATCCTGACATGACAGAGATCATTCCCTACATCTTTCTTTTTTCCATTTTTGTTACATAAAAAAAGATAAAAAAATAAACCTGGAGAGTAATCAATCAAGCAGATTGCAGCTGTGAAATGCAGCCCATCTGTTAAATGGTGTTTGCCAACGTTACAGTGAAAATTAATATAAGCAAAAAGCTTGACTTGTGGCTCTTTATATTTCCTGATGCTTTGTTGTGCTTTCATCCTCACAGATGAAATTGTGTTATACCACAAAGAATGAGGCCTTATTCACACGGGCGGCAAGGGAGTGGTTAAAATTGGCAGTCGATCTGAGTTTTTAGTGCCCTTCTTGATCACCCATCAACAAGCAGACATGGCAGTCGCTGCAGTCTGTTCACATAGCCGTGGATCCAATGCTTTGTGGTGGGGCAATTTTGAGTTGATATGCCAGATGTGGCAGGCATTCCACTTGTCAAACGTGCCAATTGAAGTCAATGGAACCGCACCAAAAATGTGTGCCAAGCAAATCCCCATTAGGGTATAAACAGAAAGCATTCAGGAGGTGGCAGGATCGCCTCTAAACCCCTGCAAACTGCCACTCAGTAAAGTCTACCACCCATGTGAAAGAAGCCTAATTGAATGACTTGGAACTGCAGCATTGTCACCCTACAACAGGAAGTGTCACCCTAGGACAAGAAGTGTCACCCTAGGACAGGAAGTGTCAACATAGGACGGGAAGTGTTACCATAGGGCAGAAAGTGTTACCATTGGACAGGAAGTGTCAGCATAGCACAGGAAGTGTTAAATCGGAGTTCCACCCTGTTAAAAGTCAGCAGCTACAAAAAGTGTAGCTACTGACTTTTAACAATCGGACACTCACCTGTCCCAGGTTCCAGCGATGCAGTCGCCCGAGGGCTTGCTCTTCTCCCTCTCCCCTTGGCGGCGCCAGCATCACAAGTGTGGGCACCTGGCTTTGGCTTCACCTTGTGAATGACCAGCGTATCTTCTGGGACCTGTGACGTGTCCCAGAAGATTGCAGGGGGGGGGGGGGTGAACTTCCTTTCCGGAGCCACGGCTCTAGGGAAGGAAGTGGACCTGGGACCCTGTGATAACAGGGTCCCCGGTCCACCTCCAAAAAAATGACATGCCAATTATGGCATGTCAGGGGGTCACCTTCCTTTAAAGTGGAAGTTCCACTTTTGGGTGGAACTCTGCTTTAAGGTAGTACAACATAGGACAGGAAGTGTCAACATAGGTCAGGAAGTGTTACCATAGGACACAAAAGGGTTGATTTACTAAAGCTGGAGAGTGCAAAAAATGGTGCAGCTGTGCATGCTAGCCAATCAGCTTCTAACCTCAGCTTGTTCAATCAAGCTTTGACAATAAAACCTTGAAGCTGATTGGTTTCTGTGTGGAGCTGCACCAAATTTTTCACTTTCAAGCTTTAGTAAATCAACCCCATAGAGTCACCATAGGACAGGAAGTGTTACCATAGAACAGGAAGTGTTACCATAGGACAAGAAGTGTCAACATAAGACAGGAAGGGTGTTAGGACTACAGAACACTTTCCCCCTTTCTCTTCTCCATAACCCTAGCCCTTAACCCTAACATGCAACTCATACTCGCCTCCAAGACTTCTCCCGAGCCTCTCCCATCCTCTGGAACTCCCTACCCCAATCGGTCAGAATGGCCCCAAATCTATCCACCTTCAAGCGATCCCTGAAAACTTTTCTCTTCAGGGAAGCCTATCCTGCCACCACCTAATAACTACACTCCTTTTTTCTCAATCAATCAATTGGGCAGCACAGTGGTGTAGTGGGTAGCACTTTCGCCTAGCAGTAAAAGGGTCGCTGGTTCGAATCCCGATCACGACACTACCTGCCTGGAGTTTGCATGTTCTCCCTGTGCCTGCGTGGGTTTCCTCCGGGTACTCCAGTTTCCTCCCACACTCCAAAGACATGCTGTGAGGTTAATTAGATCCTGTCTAAATTGGCCCTAGTATATGTATGAATGTGAGTTAGGGACCTTAGATTGTAAGCTCCTTGAGGGTAGGGACTGATGTGAATGTACAATGTATATGTAAAGAGCTGCGTAAATTGACGGCGCTATATAAGTACCTGAAATAAAATAAATAAATAAAACTTTGGACACATAAAGATTCCTGCACTACTTTGATGCTGCTTGAGTGCCATTCTAACCCTAACTCTAACCCAAACCCTAGCTCTTTCTCTAACCCTAAGATTTAACCCTAACCCTGACCCTAGCCCTTAACCCTAACATTTAATTCTAGCCCTTATCCCTAACCCTAACAATTAACCCTGACCCTTAACCCTAGCCCTTAACCCTAACATGCAACTTTGGACACATAAAAGTTCCTGCACTACTTTGATGCGACTTTGATGCTATTTGAGTACCAGAGAGTGTAAAGTCGCATCAAAGTAGCATCAAAGTCACACAACATCATACTTTTGCCTATTGCCAGAAAAACAATTACGTTTTTGGTGTGGATCCATTGAATGCTATTACATGCAAAACACAATCTACTGCGGGAAAAAAAGTCCCTGACCATTTTCAAAAAAACGCACCAGCTCAAAAACACACAGATGTGAACTAGATCAATAGAAACCCATGTGAAATGAACTCTAGTGCATTTCTGCAAAACGCAATAAAAATATGCATAGGGGTGAACCAAGCATTACTTCTTCTTTACATGAAAGTGGACTAACAAGCCCTAAAACTGTATTTCCTGGCTGGCACTACACCTTGAGTGAACCCCCCTGGAACATCACTGTACTTACACTCTATTGTCAAAAGTATTAGGACTTCTGCCTTTACACGCTCATGAACTTTAATGACATCCGAGTCTTAGTCAGTAGGGTTCAATATTGAGTTGGCCCACCCTTTGCATCTATAACAGCTTCAACTCTTCTGGGAAGGCTGTCCACCAGGTTTAGGAGTGTCTATGGGAATGTTTCTTCCAGAAACGCATTTGTGAGGTCAGGCACTGATGTTGAACCAATATAGTGTATGTTGGTCCAAGCTGGGCCAAGGTAACCATGCAGAAAAATCCATACCTGGGATTCAGCTTAAGCCCAGGTTCACTCTGACAGCGGGAATGAAATCGTGTGAGTTTAGCTGAACCCGCATCATTTCATTCCCGCATGGCAGTCCCGACTTCGGAGGCGATTTCATAGACATCTGTGCGGGTTGTTGCACAGATGTCTATGGAAATCGCACCCCAAAGTCGACAAAACTACTTTTGGGTATCGGTGCAGCGCTGGCATTGTGCCAATTCAGATGGTGCCATTGCCGATAATTGCCCCCGACTTGGCATACGATTTGACATGTCAAATCGCATGCCAAATCGCTCCCGTGTGGACCTAGGCTTAAGGCTGCATTCACATTACAGTGTTTTGAATCGTGGCCAGATTTGCCACAAATATGCCCACGATTTGACAGCGTTGATGTGTGAAAGACAAAAAGCGGGACTTGCATTTGAGATGCCATTCGCTTGAGTGACACCTCAAAATGTGGTGCGGGTCTGCCACGTTTGTCGGGCGATAAAGCGCACTGCAATCACGGCAATCCGCATTGCGGGGCGCATGTCGCCCAAAAATAGTTCAGGAGCTTTTTTGGGGTGACATGTGATGCAGATTGCTGTGATTGCAGCGCGTTTTGTTGCCCGACAATCGAGGCAGACCCGCACCACATTTTTCACATATCGGAGCTGTCAAAACGTGTGCAGATTTTCGGCAAATGTGATGTGAATGCAGCCCAAGGGCTTTTGAATGAAATGAGTTGACTCAATGATGACAATGCCAAGACAGTTGCCATTCCAATGTTCCATGTCATCCTCTTACTCTGTTTGTGTGGTAACACAATTTTAATCCGTGATGAAAGCACAATACAGCGACAGGAAATAAGAGCTACAAGTCAAGCTTTTTGCTTATATTCATTTTCGCTGTAACATTGGCAAACGCCATTTAACAGATGGGATGCATTTCACCGCTGCAATCTGCTTGATTGATTGCTGTCCAGGTTTATTATTTTCTTTCTTTGCAGCAAAGAGGAATTAAAAAAAAAAAAAGATGGAGGGAATGATGCCCTCTGCGAGTCAAGGTTTGGAACTCCTAACATTTCCAACTGGATCTCCGCATGTATGAACTTGTTCATGGATTAAATACCATTTGTACGCAAAGTAAGCTCTAAGCCCTTCGTCTTCCATCTGGTTCATTGTTGAATATTTTAGTTGGAAAGAACTAGGGAACCTCTCGAGGCATGCAAAATGGAGTCTCTCCTGCCAAGTCTGTTAGTGACGATCCAAGCCAAGCAAGGATAATTATACCTCTGAGATGCTTGTTTAACCCCTCTATCTTCCATTTAGCTCAGGAAACATACTAAGTCAATATTGGATTGATGCTACTTCTTTGACGAGCCAGCCAAGCATAATGCTGTAGCATCATTTCTAGCATGGGAGCACAAAATGGTTGTTTGTGATATCAGATGTACCATTTTGCTCATCTGATAGACATCTGTTAACATGTACATACCATCTGTGAGCAACAACACATCTATATTAAGCAGGCCTTCGCCTAGGACCGCTTGTAAGGTCCTTTGTTGCCGTTATAGGTTGGAAATTCTGGACTACGTTTGACCCCAATGGTAACTTGGGATCATTTCACAATGCTTTAAGGACTGGTTTCTATAACAACTGTTGTTTTTACCAACAGCAACCAATGAAAGCTGTAAATAAGAGTCATGTGTTTAAAAATAAGGACCGAAAAGTATACCTATTTTTTTTTCAATTTTGGATAGAGTAGAGGTCAAAATCCATGTCAATCATTTTATTGCTTTTATTGCCCCAGCTACATCTCTAGCCTAGTCTCAAAATACCAACCAAGCTGCCCTCTTAGGTCTTCCCAAGACCTCCTGCTCTCTAGCTCCCTTGTCACCTCCTCCCATGCACTCCTCCAGGATTTCTCGAGAGCTTCTCCCATCCTTTGGAACTCCCTACCCCAATCAGTCCGACTGTCTTCTAATCTATCCATCTTTAGACGATCCCTGAAAACCTTTCTCTTTAAAGAATCCTATCCTGCTTCTACCTAATACTCTTTCTTTCTACAGCAGCTCATCCCCCACAGCTTTTACCTTTTGTATCAATTGACTCTCCCTCTTAGATTGTAAGCTCTAACGAGCAGGGCCCTCTGATTCCTCTTGTACCAAATTGTGATGTAACTGTACTGTCTGCCTTCATTTTTGTAAAGCGCTGCGCAAACTGCTGGCGCTATATAAATCCTGTATAATAATAATAATAAAATTGCCTTTATTTTGTGAAGGGAGATTTGTCTTCACTTTCTGTCCTGAAGACACAAAAAGAACAAAAATGAAATTTGGTGGGGGCGTGGCGTCTGAGCTCGGAGATGGCCGCATAAGCCCTGAGCTCCGTCAGACCGCCGGGATAGCAAAGACAGCCAGCGGAGCTAAAGTTCGCCCGAAGCCGCAAAATACACCCCACAGCATCAGGGATAGCAGTGAGAATGTGGAGGAGACGAAAGGACCCGATCCCACAGCTCGGGAAACTATCCGGCTTCTTCTCCACAGCCGCGAGGCCCAGGCAAAATGGCGGAGGCTCCCTGCACCAGCTCAAGGCCGCAGCCGCGGCCTTTCCTAAACAAAGATCCGGGACCGGATCGCCTCCACGGTCCAGTGAAGCCTCCTCACCAGCCCTCTCTCCCACCACCAGGAGCCCGGCCAAGACCAGGCAGAGGACAACTTCCCCGCACACGGACACAGCGCAGCAGGAGATGGAGGTGAGTGGAGCAGGCGCCATCACTGCCGCAGAGCCCACGCAGCCAACACCCGTAGACCCCTTTGCTGACTTCGCCACCACAGGTCAGCCGGTCTCCGACACTGTATTGAAGGACATGCTCATGTCCCTGAGGACCTCTATACAGCAGGACATTAACCTGACAGTACAGCAATGCCAGCGGGATATTAAGGACTTGGGCAACAGGGTGGACATTATAGAGCAATCTATGGGCACATACACTGACTCTTTCAACATGATGGTGGATGCACACAACGCTCAAACAGAGGACCTATCATGGGTCAGGGATAAATTAGCTGACCTAGAGGACCGCTCCCGAAGAAATAATTTGAAAATCAGGGGTATCCCCGAGTCAGTCTCCCCAGTGCAGCTGATGCCCTTTGCCAGGAGATGTTCTCATCCATAGCTCCTAACCTCACCACCCTGGAAATAACTATAGACAGGATACACAGGGTGCCTAAGCCCTCATTCCTGCCAGAAGAAGTCCCAAGAGACGTCCTGCTTAGGCTGCACTTTTTCAGAGCCAAAGAGCTCCTTCGTGAAGCTTTTAAAAAACCTGATCAGCGCCCTCCACAATACGCCTCCCTGCAATTACTGCCCGACCTCTCCAGGCACACACTCCAGAGGAGATGTAACCTATTAACCATAACGAAGGCCTTAAGGAATCACCAGATTCCCCATAAATGGAAGTACCCAGCCACGTTATTAATCACCCACAACGGCACTACTATTCCAATTACTACTCTGGAAGATGGTCTGGCGACCCTTAGAAAATGGGAAATCTTACCTGCACCCCCTCAAACCACACCACCAGGACCCAAGCCGTGTGCAATCCAACAAGAATGGCATGTGGTCTCCCACAAGAAACAACAAAAAAAGAAAACCTAAGCTCCCACAGACCTGAAACTAACCAGTGTTATATCTATTCCCGGTGGGTCGCATCGGATCCAACTCCTTTCCCCCCCAACTACCTAGTAGGATGCATTCCAGTCCTCAAATCCATAAAGGATTTCCTTTTTAATATTGTTCTGCTCCTCGTTCCCCTTTTCCTTTGTACCTTTTTTCCCTTCCCCCTTTCTATTATGTTCTCTTGCAGTCGAAACCACAGCAGAATGAAGGACCTCTGCATAGTCCATCGAAGAACCCAAAGCAAAGACCTCCTCGATCAACTTCAGTACACTAAAGAACTGTCACTGCTCAACAAAATCCATCAACAGAGGTGTTCGCCTTTAAAGGACAAATCAACCTACAGATTTCCTCCTTTTTACGCTATCACAGTGAGTAACGAATTCATCTACACCTACATTCCACTTGTTAACCAACCATGGCCATTACCTGCCTATCTCTGAACACTAAGGGTCTAAACCACCCGGCCAAACGCTACTCCATGTGGAAAGAAGCCCTCAATAGACAAGCGGACATCCTGTGCATTCAGGAAACTCACTTCTTAAACTCAGCAGTCCCCAAATGCTCCCATTCTCAATACCCTCATGTATTCCTGTCCAATTCCCCGCACAAAAAAAGAAAAGGAGTACTCCTAGCAATTAGAGACTCGGTCACTTTCCAACTGAAAGACTCTATCCTAGACAGCGAAGGACGCTATATAATCCTCACATGTGAAATCAACTCCCAACCACTTACAATAGCAGCCGTATATGCTACCAATAGGAGACAACACAAATTCATTCGGAACCTCCTAACCAAAATTAACAAGATTAGACATGGAAACCTCTTGATATGTGGAGACTTTAACATCACTCCTGACCCCACCATGGACTCTTCCTCCAAACTAGTTCAAAAGAAACCATCCCTTCAGAAGTTGTTGCATGAAGAGGACCTCTATGACGTCTGGTGGTGCCAGCATGCTAATGAAAAAGACTACACGTACTTTTCTCCTAGACATGGTGTATACTCACGCATCGACTTAATCCTGACAGACAAATGGCTCTTACAGACGGCAACTGCAACCCATAGCTATAATATCACCTGGTCAGACCATGCGGCCATCTCTATAACACTGGGCAGGCCGGGCACTTCCTCCCGACCCCCAGTGTGGAGATGCAATGTCAGAATCCTGCAGGACCCTCTCTGTTCCAAAGAAATCTCTCAAGGACTACAGGAGTACTTTCACACCAATGTGGGCTCGGTTTCTAGCCCACAGGGGGTGTGGAATGCTCATAAGGCCTTTATGAGGGGCATACTTATACAACAGGGGGCCAGGGCCAAGAGACGACACGATCAAAAAATTAGCGATATTACTGCCAATATACGCCATCTTGAAACCCTGCACAAGTCCTCCCCGTCACCTAAGTTTTTCTTACACTCTTCAGAACCTTAGACACGAGCTAAGGTCTGCCCTATTACAGAATTATGACAAACACTTGAGAAGGTTGAAGTTAACTCATTATGCTAACGCTAATAGGGCTGGCAAACTCCTGGCCCGCCAAATTAAAAAAGGATATACAAAATCAAAAATCTCCCACCTAATCCACCCAACCACACAAACCAAAATCTCCAACCCACAGGAGATTGCAAACCAATTCACGGAATTTTATGGAGAGTTATACAATCTCCAACTCGATCCCAACACCCCTCGACCAACTCAACCAGCCATTGATGCATTCTTAGACAAACTCAACCTTCCCAAATTAACATTAGACCAGCTGGAATATCTGAACTCCCCGATCACGATTCCAGAAATTAATAAGATCGTGTCGACTCTTGCCTGTGGCAAATCCCCAGGCCCAGACGGCTTACCGAACGAATATTACAGGGTGTATAGCTCATTTTTAACCCCCCACTTGAGGGAGGTGTTTGTGAAGGCGTCCCATGACTCCTCCTTCCCCCAGGAAATGTTGAAAGCATTTGTGGTAACGATCCCCAAACCTGGTAAACCCCCCATCACTCCAGCGAATTTCAGACCTATTTCGCTATTAAATTCTGATGTTAAGATTTATGCTACGCTCCTGGCCAAACGCCTTGCAGGGGTGATTCCATCCCTAATCCAGAAGGATCAAATGGGCTTTGTCCAGGGTAGGCAGCCGTCAGATGCCACTAGACGTATACTCAATATAATTCACTTTGCTGAACGTACAAAAACGCCTTCTCTGCTGCTTTCAATAGACGCAGAGAAGGCGTTTGATAGGATTCACTGGGGCTATATGAGAAGCACTCTTGCAAGGTTTGGTTTCCAGGGAACGATTCTATCTGCAGTACTTGCCCTCTACTCTAACCCCAATGCACAAGTCTACACCTCAGGACTCCTCTCTAAACCCTTTTCCACCTCCAATGGAACAAGACAGGGGTGCCCCCTCTCCCCCTCCATATTCAACTTAATTATTGAACCCTTAGCTGAGTCCATAAGATCTGATCCGGCAATTACAGGCTTCCAATTCTCAAAAACACAACATGTCATTAACCTATTTGCCGATGATGTCATCCTCTTCCTTTCCAACCCATCAACATCCCTTCCACAAGCACACAAAATACTAACGCCCTTTAGCGACATTTCCTACTATAAGGTCAACTGCACTAAGTCCTTGATTTTAGATCTGGGAGTCTCTCCCCAAACTCAAAAGAAACTGCAACACTCTCTTCCCTTCACATGGAGTACTAAGGGAATCCCTTATCTTGGAATTACCTTAACATCCCCTTTATCCAAAATTCTATCAACAAACTTCGCCCCCCTCGTTTCAAAACTACAAGCTCAAATCCAATCATTCCCTAAGGAGAAGATTGGATGGGTGGGCAGGTTGGCAGTCTTTAAGATGGTTATCCTCCCACAGATCCTATATGTCTTCCGGGTCCTTCCCATACACACCCCTTCATCCATTATTAAACCCCTCACAAAAATGTTAACGAAATTTATCTGGAATGATAAAAAACCGAGATGTGCCCGCATAAATCTCCTCAAGCACAAAACAGCAGGAGGAATGGGGTTTGTAGACATTCTACACTACCATCAGGCAACTATCACCGACCAACTAAAACATTGGTTCCCCAAATTGGAAAATCCCCTATGGGTCGACATAGAACGAGCACTATCCAAAACCCACGACCTACCAGCACTTCTCATGCTGAACCAGTGGAAAAAATGGGACACCACCGAGATGTCTCCTCCTATGGCCGCCTCCTTGAAAGTCTGGAGGGCCCTTAGGAAGGACACCTCGGTAGACAAATCAACACCCCTTCCAGATCTACCCATTCATCTCCTCTCGGCGTGCATCCCCTTCCTCTACACCAAACCATTACTACAATGTGGAATCCTGAGTATTCAGCAACTCCTATCTCATTCCAAACCTAAAACATGGCAGCAGCTCCATGAGGAGTTCCACCTCCCAGAAGAAACCAAATTTTTCAGCATGCAAATCCATCACTTCCTCACTAAAAACCCATTACCTATCCTGGAAGTAAATACAGCTATATGGAAATTCTTGATCTCCAATCACCCCGAACGTAAAGGAATTTCCCTAGTGTACAACTCTCTACAAAATAAAACCCTGATCCAAAAAATTCCCTCAATTCAAAAATGGGAGAGGGATCTATGCAAAGAATATCCCCTCAAAGAATGGAGTGCAGCCCTTTTGTCCACCCCAAAAAATTCCAAATGCACTTCTCATTGGGAAATGCAGTTAAAAATCATACACAGATGGCACTATACCCCATACAGACTTTCCCTAATCTCACCCTCCCATGGTATTCTACACATAATCACATGGGTGGAATGGTGTAAGGGCGGTCGTCAAACCCCTTACCCTCCCACTCTAATCCCTTTCAGACATACCCCA
>BLSH010192566.1:1819526-1834131 GCA_018402905.1 Glandirana rugosa | reverse complement strand
TGAAAGTCTGGAGGGCCCTTAGGAAGGACACCTCGGTAGACAAATCAACACCCCTTCCAGATCTACCCATTCATCTCCTCTCGGCGTGCATCCCCTTCCTCTACACCAAACCATTACTACAATGTGGAATCCTGAGTATTCAGCAACTCCTATCTCATTCCAAACCTAAAACATGGCAGCAGCTCCATGAGGAGTTCCACCTCCCAGAAGAAACCAAATTTTTCAGCATGCAAATCCATCACTTCCTCACTAAAAACCCATTACCTATCCTGGAAGTAAATACAGCTATATGGAAATTCTTGATCTCCAATCACCCCGAACGTAAAGGAATTTCCCTAGTGTACAACTCTCTACAAAATAAAACCCTGATCCAAAAAATTCCCTCAATTCAAAAATGGGAGAGGGATCTATGCAAAGAATATCCCCTCAAAGAATGGAGTGCAGCCCTTTTGTCCACCCCAAAAAATTCCAAATGCACTTCTCATTGGGAAATGCAGTTAAAAATCATACACAGATGGCACTATACCCCATACAGACTTTCCCTAATCTCACCCTCCCATTCCCCAAACTGCTGGCGGGAATGTGGTAAGGTGGGTACACTAATACACATCTTATGGGAATGCACTAGTCTCTCTAGTTTCTGGAGGAACACGTTTCGCCTCATCTCCTCAACAACTGGGTTTATCACTCCCCCAGAGCCGGGACTAGCTCTCTTAAACCTAGGGATTGATTCCTTCCCATGCTTGTACAGACCTGTGGTCACTCACATTCTCCTTGCTGCCCGTAACATCATACTCAGAAAATGGCGTTCCCTCGAATCACCAAACCTTTCAGATGTTATCACACAAGTAAATACAAATTATGCATTTGAAAAATTGTTAGCTATCAATTCTCTTACGAGAGACAAATTTGACCGCAACTGGTCCTCCTGGACCACAAGCAACAAGGCTGTTGACATGTAATTGAAATGCCTATCCAGACGAGGTCCCCACAACTACATTCATACTGTTTGCTATCCTACGACTGCAATCTCCCCCCTTTTTCCCCTGGTGCCCTCCCCCCGGCATGGCATTCCGTCCCGGAGGGAGGACATCAATCCCCTCCTCCCCCTCCCCCCCCCCTACTACCCTACTGTTTATGGTACAATGTCTCTATTATTCCAATGGTTCTACGTTTCTAGTGTTTAGCCCACAAAGTCTACCTAGTCTCATACGGTATATGCCAGTGGGGCTCCGCCCCCTGCCTCAGACACAGATTGATCCCACATGGGGTGCTGGGACGGTGGATGGAGCTCTCTTCTCCTCCGCATTTCTCGCAATATTATGGCTCACTGTAGAAATACAATGCAATGTTTTACTTCATTGTCTACAAGCACTAGACTTACTGTCAGATTTGTATGACGATTGTACTACCCCAATGATTGTCTATTGTTACATAAGTGATTTTCCCCTCCCTTCTTTGTAACTTCCGAATATTCAATAAAAATCATTGTTACAAAAAAAAAAAAAAAAAATGAAATTTGGTAAATGTTTTGGTAAATGGGTAAAAGTTTGGACATTCATTAACCGCTTGCCGACCGCTGATCGGCAATTGACGGCGACAATGTGGCTCTGTAACGCAAAACGCCATCATACGACGGCGGCCGCGCGCTCACTGTGTTCGGGGGGGCCAGGGAGCGGGTGCGGCGGCTTCGATTGCCGCCGGCCACCCGCGATGCCCCCCCCCCCGGAGTGAAGGAGCGGAGGTCCGTGTAAGTAAACATGGACCTCCGCTCTGTGTGAGGGGGAAGGGCTGTGATCACAGCCTTCCTGTACATGAAGGCTGTGACCACTTCCCTTCCCCAGATAGGCAAGCCCCCATACAGTTAGAACACGCCCAGGGAACATAGTTAACCCTTAGCGCGCCCCCTGCAGGTTAACCCCTTCACTGCCAATGGCATTTACACAGTAATCAGTGCATTTTTATAGCACTGATCGCTGTATAAATGCCAATGGTCCCAAAAAAGTGTCAAAATGGTCCGACATGTCCGCTGAAATATCGCAGTACCGCTAAAAATCGCAGATCGCCGCCATTAATAATAAAAAAAATAAAAAAATAAAAACCCCAAAAATGAATTCTCATCATCCGTAAACGCGACCACTTTTGCGCAAACCAATCAATATACGCCGATTGCAATTTTTTTTATCGCAAATATGAGGAAGAATATAAATCGGCCAAAAACTGTGAAAAAAAATGTTTTTTATATTTTTTTTTGGATTTGTATTGTAGCAAAAAGTAAGAAATTTGGGTTTTTTTGCAAAATTGTCGCTCTTCTTTTGTTTATAGCGGCGATCAGAAATGACACAGAGGTGATCAAATACCACCAAAAGAAAGCTCTATTTGTGGGAAAAAAAGGATGCAAATTTCGTTTGGGTACAACGCCGCACGACCGCGCAATTGTCAGTTAAAGCGACGCAGTGCCGAATCGCAAAAAGGGCTCCGGTCCTAAAGCTGGAAATCCTTCCGGGGCTGAAGTGGTTAAAAAAGCCTTGGTGCTACTTCTTCCACGAGCCAGCCAAGCATAATGCTGTAGCATCATTTCTAGCATGGGAGCACAAAATGGTTGTTTGTGATATCAGATGTACCATTTTGCTCATCTGATAGACATCTGTTAACATGTACATACCATCTGTGAGCAATATTAAGCAAGCCTTCACCTAGGACCGCTTGTAAGGTCCTTTGGTGTCATTATAGGTTGGAAATTATGGACTAAGTTTGACCCCAATGGTAACTTGGGATCATTTCACAACGCTATAAGAACTGGTTTCTATAACAACTGTTGTTTTCACCAACAACAACCAATGAGAGCCGGAAATAAGAGCCATGTAGTTAAAAATAAGGACCGAAAAGTATTTCTAATTTTTTTAAAATTTAGGATAGAGTAGAGGTCAAAATCCATGTCAATCATTTTATTGCCTTTATTTTGTGAAGGGAGATTTGTCTTTACTTCCTGTCCTGAAGACGCAAAACGAACCAAAATTAAATTTTTTGGTAAATGGGTAAAAGTTTGGACATTTCATTAAATAAGCCTGAACAGCCAAGGTTTGGTCTGAACTTGTATTTGGACCAACCCTTCAGCTCATCCCTAGTCAATGCACCAAGTGTCCCCAGAGGGATATTTCTTTTCTTTTCCTGTTCTGGTAACAACTCAAATTTTTAGATTTTATCTCACTTTTAAAGGCTGGCAATGCATGGCTTGATTGTTCTCATCAATCAATTAAACCACTTCAGCCACCAAAGCATTTACCCTCTTAATGACCAGGCCATTTTTTGCGATTCGGCACTGCGTCACTTTAACTGACAATTGAGCGGTCGTGGGACGCTGTGCCCAAACAAAATTGACATCCTTTTTTCCCCACAAATAGAGATTTCTTTTGGTGGTATTTGACCACCTCTGTGGTTTTTATTTTTTGCGCTATAAACAAAGAGCTACAATTTTTTTACTTTTTGCTATAGTACATATGCCATAAAAAATTGAAAAAATATATATACAAAAATGTATTCTTCTACATGTTTGTTTAAAAAAATCACAATAGGTGTATATTGATTGGGTTGCGCAAAAGTTACATAGTTACATAGTTAGACAGGTTGAAAAAAGACACAAGTCCATCCAGTTCAACCAAAAAAAAAAAAATACAAAAGTTATATATAACCATACAATCCCATATACAATCCTTCACCCACAGTTGATCCAGAGGAAGGCAAAATACCCCAGCAAAGCATGGATCCAATTTGCTATAAAAATCCTTCCTGATCCCCCGAGAGGCAATCAGATTCACCCTGGATCAACTTTACCTATAAATGTCAGTACCCAGTTATATTATTTACATTAAGGAAAGAATCCAGACCTTTTTTAAACCACCTCTGGAGGGAGTCTATTCCACATTTTCACAGCTCTAAGTGTGTAGAAACCTTTCCGTATTTGGAGATGAAATCTTTTTTCCTCTAGATGTAAAGAGTGCCCCCTTGTCCTTTGTGATGACCTTAAAGTAAATAACTCAACACCAAGTTCACTATATGGACCACTTATATACTTGTACATGTTGATCATATTCCCCCTTAATCTCCTTTTCTCAAGAGAGAATAAATTCAGTTCCTCCAATCTTTCCTCATAGCTGAGATCCTCCATGCCTCTTATTAGTTTGGTTGACCTTCTCTGCACTTTCTCCAGTTCCCTGATATCCTTTTTGAGAACTGGTGCCCAAAACTGAACTGCATATTCCAGATGAGGTCTTACTAATGATTTGTAGAGGGGTCAAAATGATGTCTCTCTCTCTGGAGTCCATACCTCTCTTAATACAAGAAAGGATTTTGCTTGCTTTGGAAACTGCAGCTTGGCATTGCATGCCATTATTAAGCTTATGATCTACCAAAACCCCCAGATCCTTCTCCACTATGGATTCCCCCAGTTGTACTCCCCCTAGTATGTACGATGCATGCATATTCTTAGCCCCAAATGCATAACTTTACCTCATTTGCCACATAGTCGCCCAATTAGACAGTGCATTGAGGTTGGCTTGTAAGTTGGAGACATCCTGCAAGGACGTTATTCCACTGCATAGCTGCATAGTCATCTGCAAACACTGAAATTGTACTTTTTATCCCAGACCCGATATCATTTATAAATATATTGAAAAGTAAGGGTCCCAACACTGAACCTTGGGGTACACCACTGATAACCTTAGACCATTCAGAATAAGAATCATTAACCACTACTCTCTGAATTCGGCCTTTAGCCAGTTTTCTATCCATTTACAAACTGATCTTTCCAAGCCTGTAGACTTTACCTTACACATTAGCCGTGTGTGGGGAACGGTGTCAAACACTTTTTCAAAATCCAAGTATACCACATCCACAGCCACCCCTCTGTCCAAGGTTTTACTTACCTCCTCATAAAAAGAAATCAGGATTGTTTGACAACTTCTGTCTTTCATGAATCCATGCTGTCTTGCTTAAAACATTTTTTCCAACAAGTTATAGCGACTACAAACTATGCGGTGGATTTAGGGGCTTTTCCTTTTTAAATTGTTTTTACTAGTAATGTCGGCGATCTGTGATTTTTAGTAGCGGGACTGCAACATTGCAGCGGACAAATCTGACCCCAAATTATACTTTTTGGGGACCGGTGACATTATTACATTGATCATTGGCAGGGAAGGGGTTAACACTAGGGGCGATCTGTGTTCCCTTGGCGTGTTCTAACTGTAGGGGGCGTTTGCTGGCAGGGATATGGCAGAGATTTACATTGGCAGATCCCCGTACTAGGCGATCGCAGGTCTCTGGTGGACATCGAGTCCACCTGACCCACAGGCACGCTCCTGCGGTGTGCAGCGGGCGCAATCCCACATGCACGGACCGACGTACAGGTATGTCATTCCGCGCAGGAGAGCCAACCTACCGCAGTATATCTGCGTGAGCTGGTCGGCAAGTGGTTAAATAGCATAGATGGAGGAATCTCTATTGTTTTGAAGCAGCCATGGTAAGGGGACCCCCTAGCATCTAGGTTGTTGAGCTAGTTCCCAGAATTGAAGCTTTTCAGGGGCAATGGGCTGAAGCCCCATACCAGTTCTACAATATACAGTATTTATCGGTGTACAATATGCACTTTTTCCCCCGAAAATCGGGTGCAAATCATGTGTGCGTGTTATATGCAGATATTTGCATTGGGAAGCCTCGGAGGGGAAGAAGTGGATGAGCGCCGCTAGATTACACAGAGCAGGAATCTCCAGTTTACTCGGCAGCCTCTGTAATACAAAGTCCCGCCTCCTGGATCGGCTCGTATGATAGAGGTCACAGAAGCCGGTCCAGGAGGCAGGACTTTGTATTACAGAGGCTGCCAAGTAAAGGGGAGATCCCCGCTCTGTGTAATCTCATGTGAGGTTGCAGATGGGTACTGATTAGACTGCAATGGTGAGGCTGCAGATGGGCACTAATCAGGCTGAATTGATGGGCAAGGGCTGCAGATGGGCACTATTTAGGCTGCATTGATGGGCAAGAGCTGCAGATAGGCACTATTCAGGCTGCATTGATGGGCAATGGTGAGTTTGCATTCATGGGCACTGGTGAGGCTGCAGATGGGCACTGATAAGGCTGCATTCATGGGCACTGACCCTTATTTTGCTTCAAAGCTTTTTATTTAAAATGTAAGTTTTTTTTCCTGAAACTTCCCTCTTAAAATTAAGGTATGTGTTATATGCCTGTGCATGTTATACGCCGATAAATACAGTAGTCACTTCAAGGTTCCAACTCCCAGGCCTGTGACCTACATTGTAGACATGTGCATGATGAAAAAATGTGTTTTGATTCGATTAGATTCATTAATCTAGCTATTTTGTTTTCTTAAATTCGATTGATTTGATAAATTCATATTTGGGATTCATATTTGGAATTCGTATTCAGAATTAATTTCGTCTTTTTTCAAATTTTCTTCGAATTTACAGATTTTTTTGATATATCAAATCGATAAATTTCAAATCAGTCGAAACAAAAATGTTATATTTTTTTCGATTTGAATGTGGCAAAGTGAACAAATAAAATAAAAATCTTCATCAAATGATTACAATGACCCTTAAATCGCCTTTGGCTTAATAAAAACAGCATTATTTCCAAAAGGTACTCTAATAACACGCACAGACTTTGATTTCAGAAACATATTTACAGTTTGAGTACAAAAAAGCAAAACGAAAAGTAGTGGGGCTTTAAATGAGGTATGTCATAGTAATTAATAGTACGTGGACTGCACATAAAACTACATTTGATTTTAATAGAATTCCATGATAATAGTCACATTGAGCATTTCATATTGATCAAGATACATATGTATCATTCAATAATAGTTTAAAATCATACAAAATTCATATATATATATATATATATATATATATATATATATATATATATATATACAGTATCCCACAAAAGTAAGTACACCCCTCACATTTTTGTAAATATTTTATTCTATCTTTTCATGTGACAACACTGAAGAAATGACACTTTGCTACAATGTAAAGTAGTGAGTGTACAGCTTGTATAACAGTGTAAATTTGCTGTCCCCTCAAAATAACTCAACACACAGCCATTAACCACTTCAGCCCCGGAAGGTTTTGCAGCTTTAGGACCAGAGCACTTTTTGCGATTCGGCGCTGCGTCGCTTTAACTGACAATTGCGCGGTCGTGCGACGTTGTACCCAAACAAAATTTGCGTCCTTTTTTTCCCACAAACAGAGCTTTCTTTTAGTGGTATTTGATCGCCTCTGCGTCATTTCTGATCCCCGCTATAAACAAAAGAAGAGCGACCATTTTGCAAAAAAACCCAAATTTCTTACTTTTTGCTAAAATTCAAATCCAAAAAAAAAATATAAAAAAACATTTTTTTTCACCGTTTTTGGCCGATTTATATAATTCCTCATATTTGCGATAAAAAAAATTGCAATTGGCGTTTATTGATTGGTTTGCGCAAAAGTGGCCGCGTTTACGGATGGTGAGAATTAATTTCTGGGGTTTTTATTTTTTTTTTATTTTTTACTAGTAATGGCGGCGATCTGCGATTTTTAGCGGTAATGCGATATTGCAGCGGACATGTGGGAACATTTTGACACTTTTTTGGGACCAATGACATTTATTCAGCGATCAGAAATTTAAATGTCCACTGATTACTGTATAAATGTCATTGGCAGTGAAGGGGTTAACCTGCAGGGGGAGAGCTAGGGGTTAAGTGTGTTCCCTGGGTGTGTTCTTACTGTGGGGGGGTTGGGCTAACATGGGCATGAGAGATCTAACTGACCCCAGTGACAGGGATCAGTAGATCTCTCATGCCCCACTGACAGGGCGGGGAACCGCCGTGTTTACATCGGCGGTTCCCCGTTCTTTCTCTGTTGCCGCTCATCGCGGCTCGCCGGCGGACATCGGGTCCGCCCGAGCCGCGGGCACACTCCCCAGGAGTGCGGCGGGTGCACGCCCCCTGGTGGCCAATTGTGAATCGCCGCTTATTTACGGCGATTCGCGCAGCGCTCCCCCACTGCCGCCGTGAAAAGACGGCGCGCGGTGGGGAAGCGGTTAATGTCTAAACTGCTGGCAACAAAAGTGAGTACACAGTGAAAATGTCCCAATTGGGCCCAAGGTGTCAATATTTTGTGTGGCCACCATTATTTTCCAGCACTGCCTTAACCCTCTTGGGCATGGAATTCACCAGAGCTTCACATGTTGCCACTGGAGACCTCTTCCCCACCTCCATGAAGACATCACAGAGATGGTGGATGTTAGAGATCTTGCGCTCCTCCACCTTCCATTTGGGGATGCCCCGCAGATGCTCAATAGGGTTTAGGTCTGGAGAAATGCGTAGCCAGTCCATCACCTTTACCCTCAGCTTGTTTAGCAAGGCAGTGGTCATCCTGGAGGTGTGTTTGGGGTCGTTATCATGTTGGAGTACTGCCCTGTGAAAGGAGGGGATCATGCTCTGCTTCAGTATGTCACAGTACATGTTAGCATTCATGGTTCCCTCAATGAACTGTAGCTCCCCAGTGCCAGCAGCACTCATGCAGCCCTAGACCATGACACTCCCACCACCATGCTTGACCGTAGTCAGGACACACTTGTCTTTGTACTCCTCACCTGGTTGCCGCCACACACGCTTGACACCATCTGAACCAAATAAGTTTATCTTGGTCTCATCAGACCACAGGACATGGTTCCAATAATCCATGTCCTTAATCTGCTTGTCTTCAGCAAACTGTTTGCGGGCTTTCTTGTGCCTCATCTTTAGAAGAGGCTTCCTTCTGGCATGACAGCCATGCAGACTAATTTGATGCAGTGTGTGGTGTATGGTCTGAGCACTGACAGGCTGACCCCCCACCCCTTCAACCTCTGCAGCAATGCTGGCACCACTCATACGTCTATTTCCCAAAGACAACCTCTGGATATGACGCTGAGCACGTGCACTCAACTTCTTTGGTCGACCATGGTGAGGCCTGTTCTGAGTGGAACCTGTCCAGTTATACCGCTGTATGGTCTTGGCCACCATGCTGCAGCTCAGTTTCAGGATCTTAGCAATCTTCTTATAGCCTAGGCCATCTTTATGTACAGCAACAATTCTTTTTTTCAGATCCTCAGAGAGTTCTTTGCCATGAGGTACCATGTTGAACTTCCAGTGACCAGTATGAGAGAGTGAGAGCGATAACACCAAATTTAACACACCTGCTCCTCATTCACACCTGAGACCTTGTAACACTAATGAGTCACATGACACTGGGTAGGGAAAATGACTAATTGGACCCTATTTGGACATTTTTAATTAGGGGGTGTACTCACTTTTGCTGGCAGCGGTTTAGACATTAATGGCTGTGTGTTGAGTTATTTTGAGGGGACAGCAAATTTACACTGTTATACAAGCTGTACACTCACTACTTTACATTGTAGCAAAGTGTAATTTCTTCAGTGTTGTCACATTAAAAGATAGAATAAAATATTTACAAAAATGTGAGGGGTGTACTCACTTTTGTGAGATACTGTATATATATACAAATAAAGTGATAACGGTACATGATATGAATAATAATCAATGGACATTGCATTGTATGAAACAGTTCGAATTTGACTGGAATTCAAGGTAAAATTTGATTTGAATTTCAATTTGAATTTCAGAAATTTGGACGCATTTCGTTTTGTTATTTGGAGCATTTGGTAACTTCATTTACACTGTAATTCGAGTATTCGGATATATGCAAATCTCCGACTAACGATAGATTTGTGTCTTTGAATATTAATTCGGAACAAAACGAACCGCACATGTCTACTAGATATTCTATACTTTACATCAGAGGTCTCTGATTTTATGAGGTTACAGTCCCAATTTAACCACTTGACCTCTGGAGAATTTTAACTCCTTTATGACCAGGACATTTTTTTGCTATTCAGCACTGCGCTACTTTAACTGACAATTACTCAGCCATACAACACTGTACCCAAATATAATTTTTTTTTCACACAAATTAAGCTTCTTCTTTTAGTGGTATTTGATCGCCACTGGGCTTTTTTAAATCATATAAATTAAAAAGGATAGATCATTTTGAAAAAACAAGCAATATTTTCTACTTTCTGTTATAAACTGTATCCAATAAAATCACATTCCTTCATATATTTAGACCAAAATGCATCCTGATACATGTCTTTGGCAAAAAAAAAAAAAAAACTTAAGATTTTGGGGGACACTAGTATAGTTGTAACCGTGACAAGGATACGGACCCGGATAGACACTATACTAGTAATGGCGGTGATGAGCTGTGTGACTGTGATAGTGTGGTGGGTGATCAGGGAGGGTCTACAGTGCCTAGAAAAAAATATTCATATCCCTTGAAATTTTCCACATTTTGTCATGTTATAACCAAAAACGTAAATGTATTTTATTGGGGTTTTATGTGATAGATCAACACAAAGTGGCTCATAATTGTGAAGTAGAAGGAAAATGATAAAAGTTTTTCAAAAGTTTTTACAATTAAATATGTGAAAAGTGTGGGGGACATTTGTATGGCGCCCCCCTGAGTCAATATTTTGTAGAACCGCCTTTCACTGCAATTACAGCTGCAAGTCTTTTTGGGGAAGTCTCTACCAGTTTTGCACATCTAAAGAGGGAAATGTTTGCCCATGCTTCTTTGTAAAATAGCTGAAGCTCTGTCAGATTGGATGGAGAGCATCTGAGAACAGCAATTTTCAAGTCTTGCCACAGATTCTCAATGGGATTTAGGTCTGGACTTTGACTGGGCCATTCTAACACATGGATATGCTTTGGTCTAAACCATTCCATTGTAGCTCTGGCTGTATGTTTAGGGCTGTTGTCCTGCTGGAAGGTGAACCTCCGCCCCAGTCTGTTAGAAGAAAACCTGTGCCAAGGGACTTTTTAGCGCTTTTTTGTGCTTTTGCGTGCGCCGGAAATGGCGACAAACGGCTCTATTTGGGCTGAATGCACCCAGCAAAAAGTGCTGTCTGATCTACAGCGTGAGTTTTTCCTGTGAGAACCATAACCTGTTTATCTGTTCCTGTGACCCAGCCTGTCCTGACCTTGTCAGATCTCCGCCTGCACCGACCCCCGACTTGCCTACGACCTCTCTCCTGCCTGATCCTACTGTACTTCTGCTGTCTGCCTGTTGATGACCATCCTGCACTCCCGAGCCACCTGTCTGCTCTACCAGGGGTTCCCGAGTCAGGGTAGTAAAGGAGGTTGCCTACTGCATAAGTCAGACTCGTCCACCAGGTACGTGACACAGTCTCAAGTCTTTTGCAGACTCTAACGGGTTTTCTTCTAAGATTGCCCTGTATTTGGCTCCATACATATTCCCATCAAATCTGACCAGCGTCCCTGTCCCTGCTGAAGAAAAGCATCCCCACAACATGATGGTGCCACCACCATGTTTCACGGTGGGGATGATGTGTTCACGGTGATGTGCAGTGTTTTCCGCCACACAAAGCGTTTTGCTTGTAGGCCAAAAAGTACAATTTTGGTCTCATCTGACCAGAGCACCTTCTTCCACATGTTTGCTGTGTCCCCCACATGGCTTCTCCCAAACTGCAAACAGAACTTCTTTTAGCTTTCCTTCAACAATGGCTTTATTTTTGTTATTCTTCCATAAAGGCCAGATTTGTGGAGTGCATGACTAATTATTATTATTATTATACAGGATTTATATAGCGCCGACAGTTTGCGCAGCGCTTTAATAGCGCTTTAACTAATAGTTGTCCTGTGGACCGATTCTCCCACCTGAGCTGTAGATCTCTGCAGCTCCTCCGGAGTTACCATGGGCCTCTTGGCTGCTTCTCTGATGAATGCTCTCCTTGCCTGGCCGGTCAGTTTAGGTGGACGGCCATGTCTTGGTAGGTTTGCGGCTGTGCCATACTCTTTCCATTTTCCGATGATGGATTGAACAGAGCTCCGTAAGCTGTTCAAAGCTTGGGATATTTTTCTATAACCTAACCCTGCTTTAAACGTCTCCACAACTTTATCCCTGACCTTATGGTGTGTTCCTTGGCCTTCATGATGCTGTTTGTTCACTAATGTTCTCTAACAAACCTCTGAAGGCTTCACAGAACAGCTGTATTTATACTGAGATTAAATTACACACAGGTGGACTCTATTTACTAATTAGGTGACTTCTGAAGGTAATTGGTTCCACTAGATTTTAGTTAGAGGTATCAGAGTAAAGGGGGCTGAATACAAATTGTAACGTGGAGTCATCTGGTAGCAGAGCCTGTCTTTTGTAGAAGGAGACCTCTCATACAGCCCTGGCTCTGAGCCCAATGGACTGGTGACAGTGGTCTCGAGAGCGCGGCGAGGTAGGAGTGCCTCTGTAACGCAGCAGCAGACTGGATGCTGGATGTAGAGTCTGGAAGCGCTGGTAGCAGGCAGCAGGAGACTGAAGAGACAGATGCAGGTCAGCGACCCAGCTGGATGCAGAGGCAGACTGAAGCAGAGTGAGACAAGTCGGGTTATACACAGATAGGCAGATAAGCAAAAACGGCAAGCAGAGAATGATCAAATGGCAAGCTGGATTCGGCAACAGGTATCAGGCAGGCAAAATATCAGCAAGGTCAAGACAAGCCGGGTCAGGAGAGGAGAAGGCAGAGAGGTCAAACAGGCCAAGGTCAATCAGGTAGCAGGTAACAATCAGGTTCAGGTTAACGGACAAGCTGCAGATCAGACAGCAATTCCAGGGTGCAGTTGCTGTCCTGTTAAAGGCCACTGGGCACCAAGGCAAATTAGCGCGCGTGCGTGTGCGCGGGGAGCGTGTTCCAGCGCATGCGCACACGCGCGCACCTGTAATCAGTCAGGGGAATCCCTGTGCAAATCCACGCACGCATGCACAGCCAATCTGGATCCCTGACACAAATGCACGCCACGCTTTTCACATATTTATTTGTAAAAAAATGTTGAAAACCATTTATCATTTCCCTTCCACTTCACAATTATGTGACACTTTGTGTTGGTCTATCACATAACATCCCAATAAAATACATTTACGTTTATGGTTGTAACATGAAAAAGTGTGGACATTTTCAAGGGGTATGAATACTTTTTCAAGGTACTGTAGCTAGGGCTGGGCACTTAACAGGAGAGGAGGACAGAGGGAGATACCAAATTACATAGTAGACAAGCTGTAGCATATGTGTGCTCCATAGGTGTGCGCAGCCTATTGCATTAGGGTGTGCACCCCGAAGCAGTGTGTATTTACATATAATATTTATACATAGCAGTGTGGCAATGGACAGTGTCACTAGAGCAGTGGGGCAGATGACAGATTCAGCAGGGCAGTGGACGGTGTCAGTAGGGCAGATGACCGATTCAGCAGGGCAGTGGACGGTGTCAGTAGGGCAGATGACCGATTCAGCAGGGCAGTGGACGGTGTCAGTAGGGCAGATGACCGATTCAGTAGGGCAGTGGACGGTGTCAGTAGCACAATGGATGGTGTCAGTAGGGTAAAGATTGATGCATCAATGAAACAGGTAAGCAGCACTCCACAGGTGAATTCTTCAGCTTGCAATTTATTGTAAAGAAGGCATGTACAGGTACTGGTAAGTACAGGCAGGCAGGTAGACGTGTTTCACTCGGTAAGTCCGAGATTAGTCATTAAAGATTGATGTCAAAGTTTATTTTTATTATTTTTTTATTACTACTTACCATTCTAATTTTTAAGCCAATCATATCTTTAATATATTTTTTTTAATTGTTTAGGAGCCCCATTGGGGGCTTTGATGAAATATCAGGGGTCTAAACAGACCCCTGATGTCTCACTTTTGAGACAGAAAAACGGACCGAGGACAGAGATTCCCCAGTTCCTTTCTCTGCAGCCAAGCAGCAGGAGGAACCTGTGCAGCACTGGGTGATTAGGGTGTGCCCAAGCACATCTGGCACACCCTGTGCGCACGCCTTTGGTGTGCTCTAAACCACCACCAGCATGCCACAGAGCCTGTTCAGTAAAGAACAGAAAAATTACCTAAAAATGGGGCAGAAGAACACAATGGTATCCAAAAAATATCAAACAAGGTATTCATTGTTGGGCTTCACATGCATATTTTCAGACATAATTACAGATACAGAAGTAGGAAGCAGCAGCCGCCTCTTTATTGAATGTAAGATTTTTTGAGCACAATAATTAAACTGCCTGCCCCCCCCCAGACATATAGTGAAGGGGGGGGGGCTGTCTATTGAACATCGGTTGATCATTTCAAGAGATTACCACCCTGTTTACTAAAATGCCTATTTAGCAAATAGACATTAGCCCAGAAGACGGAGACCCGACAGTGTCCTGGAAACACTGCGCAGAAAAAATTACTGACACAAAGGGGAGCATTCAGTCCCGATCAATCATTTCTCCGGCTTCTGAACTAGCAGAAAATGGGGCCTAAATGAGTGCCAATTAGGTAATAATAGCATCCAGCCCATTAGAGAACTTTACTAGTTGGCTACAAGTTATCTGTCGGGGGGGGGGAAGTGATATACAGACCCCCCCCCGTCCGTCAAATTAATAACACGAGTTTTTTAGAATGTAAGTTATTTCTCCGCCGACGACGAAGGATGAAG
>BLSH010192566.1:1761849-1791111 GCA_018402905.1 Glandirana rugosa | reverse complement strand
ACAGGTTGACTTTAACTTCCTCTCTGGCACTGGAAGGGTGGGAGGGTTACAATATCTACTTGAATTAGAACCTACGAAAGTAATTATAAGATATACATTATTCATTGATTAAGCCTCTCACTTTCTTAGCTCTTAGAACGTTGTGCATCGGCAGCGTATTTAATAAAATCTACGACATAATTCCAGACATTTTGTCGCCAGTAACAATGTACTGTTTCCACTATGATATATAATGCAAAGCATCAAAACAACAAAAGGAAGACGCAAGACAGAAAGCCAATAAATCTGATAAAGCAACCTCAATATAAATCAACATACGACCGACCAAAGCCCAGCTTTGAATAACGACCCGATTTTTAAAACCCGCCAACATCTTGTCACTAGTCTCCTCGGGATATGGAGTAATTCTTCAGTAACTGCTTCTGTCTTTGCCGTCTTCTGTACAATAGGATAACATGTCATTCCCTGTGACACTTTCAATCTTCTCTTCTCTTATTTTGACCATTAAAAAAATATTTCTCAACTTTCCAGAAGTTTTATACACCGTGACGCGTAGTTAGCGGCTTGTTGAGGAGTTGACAGGCCACCAATCAATTTGGAACCCGTCAAAACTTCTGCCACATGAAACCTAATTAAGTCGGTCTGTTACGGCAAATTTAACCTTAACCAGAGATAATAGTCATTATGTTTCAGAGCTGATAGGAAAAGGTTTTTACGGGGCAGGGCTTTTCAATTTTTTTCTTGACAGGCCATATTTATAAATTTACAAGGAAGTGGAGACCCAACAGAAAAGAACGATGTGTTTGTCAGCACAGATACAGTATGCCATAATAATAACAATGAAAAATCTCTTTCTGAGTAAATTATTCTTAGAAAATAAGATTCATAGTAATTTTTAGAGTGACTCTGTTACTTTCCTAAAGTTTTTGAGATAGGGTCTACCTGTAAAAGAATGCTTTATTTCCAGCCACCTACGCTGATGATTGCCACTCATCAAGTCCCCTGAAATACGTTAGGAAACTTCCAGGAGTCCTGATCTCAGGAGCCCTCACTGGTTCCTCCTGGTGACCTTCAGGTCATTGATGTATCATGTGCACCTGTAGGAACCACCAGGGACTGCAGGAGACAAAGGAGATTGACACTTCAGAATGTGATGGTTTCCCAGCATACTATGAATATCATTAATAAAAAAAAATCGCTAAAATATTGTCAGTTTCAATCAGGGCTTTTTTCACATTGATGCAGGTATTCCTCTCTTCACCCCTTGTCTCTGCCCCCTACCCACCTCCAAGCACCCTCCTTTGGTTCCTCCCCCTACCCACCTCCAAGGACCGTCCCCTGGTTCCTCCCCATACCCACCTCCGAGCACCGTTCCTTGGCTCCTCCCCCTATCCTCCTCCCAGTACTGCCTCTTTTAGAGAAAATAGTTCCAGCTATCATTTTGTGGTGCTAAATAGAGTTGAGCGAACCCGAACTGTAAAGTTTGGGTCCGTACCGAACTTTGGGGTGTCCGTGACCCAGACCCGAACCTGGACATTTGAAAAAAAGTTTGCGTTCGGGATCTGGGTTCGGGTATTTGATCCCGCCTGTTGAATAGCTGCAGGGCAGTCAATCAACAAGCGTTTCACTGGTTTGCCCTTAGAAGCCATCACAGCCATGCCTACTAATGGCATGGCTGTGATTGGCCAGTGCATCATGTGACCCAGCCTCTTTATAAGCTGAAGTCACTTAGTGCTGCATGTCCCATGCTCTCAGGCTAGTGTAGGGAGAGGATGCTGCCGGCGCTGTGAGGGACAGATTGCAGATATAATAACATCTCACCCTGCATTACAGAACAATCTGAGTGGACTAGATAGAGTCTACTGCTTAGAGGGACAGATTATTGTTCTAAAATCATCTCCTAGTTCTATAGGGTCAGGTTCCTGCTGTTGCTGTAAGGGACAGATTATTGCTCTAAAATCATTTTACTTCCTTTTGCAGCCCTCAAGCACTTTCCAGGACTTTTTTACAGTCATTTTTGTGCCGAAAAGTTTGGCTCCCCATTGACTTCAATGGGGTTCGGGGTCAAGTTCGGGCCAAGTTCGGTACCAAACCCAAACTTGTTTGCGAAGTTCGGCCGAACCCACCGAACCCGAACATCCAGGTGTTCGCTCAACTCTAGTGCTAAATAATTTGTATGGAACTTGGTAATGATAAAAAGAGTAGTACATTCCCTCATAGAAGCCACTAGTGAATAGGGATCCCCCACCCTGCACAGCCAGGCACACCACATTTTTCGCAGGAACAGTCCAGCAGCTTTGTTTTGTTTTTTATTATTTAGGGGTTAATAACTTGGATAGGGGTATTATGGGATGCCCACCTGACTGGAACAAAGTCTCTTTAGGGATACTTCAACTATATACACTCTCTATGTACACTCCTCTTTCTCCAGCACATCACTTGCTTGCAGAACAACTTGACAAAGACAACAATCAGATAAAGAAAAAAGCCTTTTTGTGTGTAGAGTATAGTCCCATTGTCCCGCTACATTCCTGTGGCTACTGATCCCAGCACCACCTCTTCAGGCACTGCCAGCCCACCTTTCTGCATTTTCCACTTTCACTAGCCCACCTGGCTACTTCCCACAGTCCTCCCAGCCTGCCACACTCACCAGGAGTATTATCCCTGGAGATCTCCCGGACATGCTAGCTGGCTCCTGCTGTCCTCACTCTTGCTCCTGTGCCTCCGGACAGGATTCCTCTGTGTGTCTTCAGAGGATCCATTCAGCACCCAAGCTCCAGGTTACCCCCCCCCCCCTCCCCCAGACTAAGGGACTACCCTCGAGGACCTCTGACAGCCTCCTCAGCACTCCATCTCCAGCTTATTTTTTATTTATTTAAGAGGGGCCTACTCCGTTCCAGCCCACTTTCCTGGGGATTGGCTGGGGCCATCCTCAATACTTCAGGCAGCTCCTCCTAACCGCCGTCCCATTCTTCTGGAAACTTCTCCAAGGTTCCAGAAAGTGGGGGGGGGGACCAGATATGCTACCTGATGAGTCATCTGGCCTCCCTGGATCACTCACCCTGACCCCGATTAAACGCAAGCTTGGCTGCCAGCCAAGCCTAACATTGTACCTACACTAACAAAAAAGTAGTTTCCCTACAGTCAGCAACAAAAGTCCCCCGAGCAAAATAGATCCCCACAGAAACAACAGATCCCCCCCAGCTATAACAGACCCCCTGCAACAAAATACCCCCTAGCAACAACAGATCCACCCCAGAAAAATAGACCCCCCCACCAGCAACAATAGATCTCCCAGCAGCCAACTCCTTGCCATTACATATTGTAAATTCAGTGCTACCAGGACTGCATTCCCCCGTGTTCGCGCTGAAAAAAAGCCCCTATCAGCTGTATTGCATAATTCCAGATGTTCCAGAGGTAAGTGATGCTGATGGCACTTACTCGCTTGCTCATGTTTTTAGGGAAAGCATTTGAGGGTTTCGATGGTGTTACCAATTTTGTTGTGGTGACAACCAAGAGGAAGAGATTTCTGTGACTGGGCAAGGCAGAATGGTTAGTGAGGCATCCAGTGCTCTTAAATTGGGCGCTTAAGATGTGGCTTGGATAGGGCAAGGAAATTCTGGGTGGTGATGTGTTTCCTGCACCAAGCAAAGTTTCTACTCTAGAATTGTTGGGCAGCATTATTTCCTGCCTAGTAGGAGCTGTGTCATTCTAGTAATAGTGTAATTTCTCTGAAGCAAGACATGGAATAGCTTTTCTATTGATTACTAGAATTGAGCGAACACCTGGATGTTCGGGTTCGGCCGAACTTTGCGTAAACGTTCGGGTTCGGTACCGAACGTTATCCGAACTTTACCCCGGACCCCGAACCCCATTGAAGTCAATGGGGACCCAAACTTTTCGGCACAAAAATGACTGTAAAAAAGTACTGGAAAGTGCTAGAGGGCTGCAAAAGGAAATAAAAAGGGAGATGTTATTAGATCTGCAATCTGTCCCTCAAAGCAGTAGTAATCGCTACCTAGTCCAGTATCAGATCGTTCTGTAATCAGATTGTTTTGTAATGCAGGATGAGAGATCGTTCTGTAATGCAGGATGAGATGTTATAGATCTACAATCTGTCTCTCAAAGTAGTAGTAGTAGTCCCTACCTAGTTATTATCACTGCAAACTGTCCCTCACAATCTGTCCCTCACAGCGCCGGCAGCATCCTCTCCCTACACTAACCTGAGAGCATGTGACATGCAGCACTGTAACTCCAGCTTATAAAGAGGCTGGGTCACATGATGCACTGGCCAATCACAGCCATGCCATTAGTAGGCATGGCTGTGATGGCTTCTAGGGAAAGCCAGTGAAACGCTTGTTGATTGGCTGCCCTGCAGCTATTCAACATGCATGATAAAATACCAGAACCCAGGACCCGAACCCGAACGTTTTTCTCAAACGTTCAGGTTCAGTACACGGACACCCGAAAGTTCGGTACTCTATTGATTACCAGTGGGAATTCTGTCAACCACAAACACCAGAAAAAGACTAGTGTATCTCCCACTGGGACACAACCTTCTTCCTACTGACATCAATGAGGGGACACAACATTTTTCCCACTAACAAATATGAGAGGACACAACCCTTCACTCACTGACACCAATGATGGGACAGAACCTTCCTCCCACTAACACCATTCATGTGACAATCTTTCTCCCACTGACACCAGTCTTTTTCCCACAGACAGTAATGATGGGACACAACCTTCCTTCCATGGACATCAGTGATAGGACACAACCTTCCTCACACTGACAACAATAATGAGGTACAACCTTTCTTCTGTTGACACCAATGGAGAGGCAAATCCTTCTTCCCGTGACAATAATGATGTGGAACTACCTTCCTCCCACAGACACCAGTGATAGGACACAGCCTTCCTCGCACTTACAACAATGATGAAGTACAACCTTCCTACCGCTGACACCAATGGAGAGGCGAAACTTTCTTCCCACTGACACCAGTGATGGGACACAAATTTCTTCCATTGACACCAATGGAGAGGCAAATCCTTCTTCCCATGACAATAATCATGGTGAACTACCTTCCTCCAATGGACAGCAGTGATAGGACACAGCCTTCCTCGCACTTACAACAATGATGAAGTACAGCCTTCCTTCCACTGACACCAATGGAGAGGCAAAACTTTCTTCTCACTGACAACAGTGATGGGACCCAACCTTCCTTCCACTGACACCAATAGAGAGGTAAAATGTTCTTCTCATGGACACCAATGATGGGACATAACCTTCCACCCATAGACACCAATGTTAGTACGCAACATCCTCCCACTGACACCAATGGAGACATTGTACCCAAATAAACATGCAGTCCTTTTCTTCCCACAAATAGAGCATTCTTTTGGTGGCATTTGATCACCTCTGCGGTTTTTATTTTTTTCGCTATAAACAAAAAAAGTGTGACAATTTTGAATAAAAGACAATATTTTTTTTTCTTTCTGCTATAAAAAAATCCCAATAAAAAAATGAAAATAATCCAATTTCTTCATCAGTTTAGGCCGATATGTATTCTGCTACATATTTTTGGTAAAAAAAAATCCCAATAAGCGTATATTGATTAGTTTGCGGAAAAGTTATAGCGTCTACAAACTATGGGATAGATTTAGGAACTTTTTATTTATTTATTTTTTTTGTTTTTATTGTTTTTACTAATAATGTCACCAATCAGCGATTTTTTAGCGGGACTGCGACATTGCGGTGGACAAATTGGACACTAAGGGACACATTTTGGGGACCAGCAGTGACACCAATATAGTGATCAGTACTTAAAAAAATGCACTGTCACAGTATAAATGACACTGGCATGGAAGCCGTTAACACCAGGGGTGATCATAGGGTTAAGTGTGTCCCTAGGAGGTGCTTTCCAACTGTGGGGGGGGAGTGAATGCACTGGAGGACAAGAAAGATCCATGTAGCTTAGCTGAAACACAAGATCTCTCTTTTATTCTCTGACAGAACAGCGGTCTGCATTGTTTACATCCTCTGAGTGATCAGCGGGTCCCTGACGGCAATTGCGGCTGCTAGAGCGGCTAATTGGCTCCCGCTGTGTCCAATCACAGCGGTGCTCCGGCGGTGTGCACGCGCTCCCTAGACCGCGTGCACAAAATCATGTACAGGCGTTTGATTTTGCACAGCCGGGCCCCCCCTGCCGTAGTATATATGCGGTGGGTAGTCCGGAAGCGGTTAATAAAAAAAAAAGTCCAATAATGTATATCCATTGTCCAACGCGTCGTCCAGTGATGGAGATCCGCATCCACACGATACTCAACGCCCGCTGACTTGGGAAGATTTCCCTCTGGTTGATTTCCCTTTATTTCTTGTCCTGGAGACACAAGAGCAAATGATAAGAAATCCCTTTAAAGTGAATGGAATTTCCATCTTTGACAATTGTAATGAGAATGGGTGTCCTCATTGGGAGTTCTCCCCTCGCCTCTTGTTCCGGTGACCACCAGGATAACTAGAGGGGTGAATCTCCCCAGCGGAGACCTAGAAAGAAATAACCATTTTTAAAAGATTTTTACCCTTCCTCACTGTAACCCCCCTTGCCACACACCCTACAAAAAATGCTTTCACCTACACTTTAAGCTTCAGACTAACCACTTGCCAACCGATGGCCGTCCAAAGACGTCCTTGTCTTTGAGCCCTGATATATGAATGATGCCGGCACCTACATGCATCATTCAGATATCATTTTTATCCACCGGCGATTCTCTGCACCATCAGAATGATCATAGCCGCAGTCCAGCAGCTTGATCATTCGTTCTTATCGGCAACGGGAGGGGACCCCCCCCCCCTCCCGTCTTCCTTCGGTGCTTCTCCCGGGCCACCTGTGCCATCAGCAGCTCAGAGAACAGATCCGTCGCCGGCGGAAGCTGAGCATTGAGATGACTGATGACCAGATGGTCACCAGTCCTCTCTATGCACCTCGGAGGTCCGGGCGCGACGTATGACGTCATGTCCAGGTCACGTGATGTAAACAATGCCCATGAACTCGGCTGAAAAGACTGAGATTGCTGTTTTTTTTTTCTGATCTCGGTCTTTCCGGCCTCTTATTGACCCCATATCTCTCCATAAAGAGTACCTGCCACGCAATATTCCTATTACAGAGGATGATTACATTCCTTGTAATAGGAATAAAAGTGATCAAAAAAAAATTAAAGAGGAAGTGTAAAAATAAAAAAATAAAGGTAAAATAAATAATTAAAAAAAAAAAAAACTAGAGCGTCCCGTCCCCACGAGCTCGCGCACAGAAGCGAACGCATACGTAAGTCGCACCCGCATATGTAAACGGTGTTCAAGTCACACATGTGAGGTATTGCCGTGTGGGTTAGAGCGAGAGCAATAATTCTAGCATTAGACCTCCTCTGTACCTCTAAACAGGTAACCAGTAAAAAATGTTAAAGCAGCGCCTATGGAGATTTTTAAGTACCAAAGTTTGGCGCCATTTCACGAGTGGGCGCAATTTTAAAGCGTGACTTGGTGGGTATCTATTTAGAATGAGCTTAGTCATGTCTTGAGTGAAACGCGTCTACCTTCTTTATACCCTGTATGGCGGATTATGGTCAATAAACACAGCACCAGCATTACTTTTGGAGTGCCGCCTACTGTTTTTTCCTCTGTCCTGAAGCTATGGTAGCGAGCCGAGGTGTGCATCCAAGGACGGATAATCTGGAAGCAGTCTGGAGCAGTGAGATACACCTGTTGCCTAATTGGGTATCTATTTACTCGGAGTAACATCATCTTTCACAATATATAAAACTTGGGCTAAATTTACTGTTCTGTTTTTTTATTAATTCATTAAACTTTTTTCTTTTCCAAAAAAAAGTGTGAAAAATTGTTGTGCAAATACCGCGTGACATAAAAAGTTGCAATGACAGCCATTTTATTCCCTAAGATCTCTGCAAAAATATATATATATATATATAATGTTTGGGGGTTCTGAGTAATTTTCTAGCATAAAAATGATGATTTTTTTACATGTAGGAGAGAAGTGTCAGAATTATCCTGGTGGTCAAGTGGCTAAATAATAACAACTACGTGTTGCATGTGCCATTATGTCAAATTGATAATGTCTGTACTATGCACCAAGACCATCTGTAGGATTGCAGGAGCTGCATTCATGCGGCCGACTCACTGACATGAATTACAGATAATAACGGCGGCTCCGACCCCACAAATGATGCATCTTGGATGGAAATGTCTATTGAAGGGACAGAACTTGGATTTTAATGGATGTAAACAAAGCCTAAACACTAGGAGAACATCTTGGCTCCAACTTGTTAAAATGTTTCCAGGACTCTCTGTACTTCGTGCAAGAAACCTGACTGCCGAACCGCAATGTTTCCTCCATTCATCACCGGCTTCATAAAAGTTAATAAAGCACGCGCATTAGCGGCACGTAATAACTTTTTGTCACAATCAGTCTCAGAAGCTTAGCGTTTAATTGAAAAGCTCCTATCATATGTCATCCTTACAGTCTATTTTACACTCAACTTACTAATATTTTAATTTCCTTTGAGTTTAACCCAGAGAAACCTCCTGGGAGAGATAATGAGCATTATTTAAAGGCAAACCGTACCAAGCAAAATACATTGGCTGACAACGAAACAACGTAACACAACCTACGCAACTGTGGGTAGGTGCAGCGTGATGAGGCGGGCATAAAACACATGGAGTCCCAGTGCAGTAACAGGAATATATTGTAATGGGGGTCCAGCAATACGCAACAGGCCCGGCGGGAAGGCATCCAAACCAGGAACACTCACAAGTTGTAACAAAGATGAGGCAGTAGATTAAGAACTCAGAGTACTGAAAGCGCCTGCCTCGAGGAGAGGAATGCGGCCTTGCCGGTCTGTACCCAAATGGGAGGCTTCAAGGAAGGATGGCGTGTCCCTGCACTTTCCTTGCTCCTCCGGAACCTTTCCCTGACGCTAAGCACTGTCCCTGACAGACTGGTATCCTGTCCCTACACTGCCACTCGCAGAAATGTGCACCAAAGAAGGGAGCCACTGCCTTAAATAGACTCTGCCCTCACCCAAGATGGTCACCTGTGTCACATGGGGGGCCAGCATCCAATCGGATAGCTGCCTCCCTGTGACCGAGAAAACCATAGAGGAACTAAGTTCCTTTCAACTTCCTCCCCCATCTGCATTGCCGCTGTGGTCAAGCACCACCTATAGTTGAGAATATAGACTGCACCCACCTACACACCTATATGTCAACTCTTCTAAATGCCTTTACTCGACCGCAAACAGCATGACAGGCCTTAGCCTATCATGTTGAAATGTGTCAAAGAAGGGCAGTCCCTGGACGCAGACATCTGGTATCCTGTCTTACTGTTTGTGGATGAATAAAGGTGTTTAGAGGAGTTGACACATCAGTGTGCGGCTTGTGTTATATTGTTAGGATTGTGAGAATGAATGGGATCTTGTGCCAGGAGCAGAGGTCTTCAGTCTTGAGCAGTGCTGTTTGTTTTTGGATGATCCAACATGAGTTGCCACCATCATGGATTTCCTAAAAATGTCTGGCTATCATGCCATACAAAGGCTCCCATTCTTTAACACACCTAACTTATATCACTTTTTATGGGCATGTCCATTATTTGACCTAACTAACTGGACGAGTTCTCTTTCCCCTTTTCTGTGTCTATTCCAAGCTATTCCTTTGGTAGAAAGGATGACTCCATCATCCTATTTTCTTGATAACGAAAAAACTATTAATAACAAATTGAACCACTCCAGATATCCCTACCCTGGTAGATATATCACAAAGATTGCATACATGTATGTTTTTTGATAGAATGGAGACTTGCAAGCATCAGGAGTCTCTTACGAAGAAGTTTTTGATACTTGGTCCCCCATATTTGCTTAACACTGACATTTATTCAACCTAGAGAACTTATTTTGCTGTTTAGTAGGGATGGGCTAGATGTTCGAGTTGAACGTATCCTGAACATTATGGGGCGTTCGTGGCAAATTCGAGCGCAACTGAATGCCCCATAATGCAGTGCCTGGTCGCAGGGAAATGACACCCGCTGATTGGTCAAAGCATGCACATGACCTGCTTTGGCCAATCACACCGTGCTCTGCTGTAAGAGCCATGATTGGCCAAAGGCAGGGTGCCTTTGGCCAATCATGGCTCAGGGGACTAAGTCCACGCCCCACACTATATAAGGCCACTTACACAGCGGCCATATATAGTGTGTATAACATGGAGGAGATAGAGAGAGGTTAGACAGTTTAGTTAGTGGATGGAGAGTGTAGTCAGTGTACTATATATACACAGTGTAAGCAGTGTAATATATTTACAGATTGTAGGCAGTGTAGTATATATTACAGTGCAGGCAGCGTAGAATACAGTCAGTGCAGGCAGCATATAATAAATATATACAGCCTAGTATATATTGTGAGGGATTAGCTCTTGTGGGGATCCCCTTTCCTGGGAAAAAGGCAGTTGAGCCAGCAGTTTCTTTAAAATCTGTCTGGCCGCCAGGTTTATTTATAAAAGTTTGCCTCTCCGGCTCTAAATAACATCAGTATTCCTTACTGAGCGGTGCAGGGCTTGCCCCCGACACCCACAAAACAGAGCTATTGCAAACCTTTTCCTTTTGTCCAAAGCACAGAGCTCCATGTGTCAGCTCTCTCAGGATGAATGCTCTCAAAGTCCCAGGGTAGAGCAAAACCATGCTCTCTTCCTGGTCATTTAAACTATACCTGAGACTGGACTCCAGTGGACCCAAAAACCCAGCCCGGAACCAGCCCTGCCATGGTAGCTGGGAAAACCCGGGCCAGACTTCAGTCCAATCCTAGTGACCGTATGCGAGGTGACAGGTAGCGTCCGTCTATTACTTCGCCTCGCATACCGTCACAATATATATATATATGTACTCTGCATTCAGTGTAGACTCTATACAGTGCGTGCTTGGATAAGGGGAACTCTGTGCCATTTTTTTTTAAAAAATGGCGTGGAGGTCCCCCCCAAAATCCATACCAGACCCTTATCCGAGCACACAGCATGGCAGCGGAGGAGGGAGTCGAGCGAGCGCCCCCCCCCCCTCCAAAATGTACCAGGCCACATGCCTTCAACATGAGGAGGGTACTTTGGGGTCCCTCCCAAAGTAACTTGCCCCTATGTCTATAGGGAGAAGGGCCTCTTCCCCACAGCCCTGGCCGGTGGTTGTGGGGGTCTGCGGGTGGGGGGCTTAAGCCCCCTTTAATAAGATCCCGCCCCCCATGTGAATAAGTATCGGGTACATTGTACCCCTACTAATTCACCAAAAATTGTCAAAAAAGAAAAAAACCACAGGAGACAATTAGGGACAAGTCCTTTATTAAAAAAGAAAAATAAAATTAAATGTCCAGCGATGTGACCCACGTCAATCGCCTGATGGACAAAAAAAAAAATTCACGAGAAAGCTCCTCCTCGATGGGAGGCTCCCACCGACTGCTGTCTTTTTCCGTATGACAGCCCTTATAAAGGCTAGTGGCCCCACCACTTCTGACGTCACGTGACGTCAGAAGGGACGGGGTCATGTGGTTATGTCAGCTGGTGGCCCCACCCTAGCCTTTATAAGAGCTGTCAAACAGAAAAAGACAGCAGTCGGCGGGAGCCTCCCATCGGGGAGAAGCTGTTTCGGGGTTTTTTTTCCTATTTTTTTCGGGTCGTCGCGCGTGATTGACGATGGATTACATCGCTGGACACTTTTTTTTAAATAAAGGACTTGTCCCTAATTGTCTTCTGTGTTTTTTTTTCTTTTTTGACACTTTTGAATTAGTAGGGGTATGATGTATCCAATACTCATTCCCATAGGGGGGGTTGCGATATTGGGGCTTCCAGATTCTGATAAACCCCCCCGTCCGCAGACCGCCACAACCACCGGCAAGGGTTGTGGGGAAGAGGCTCTTGTACCCATCAACATGGGGACAAGGTGCTTTGGGGCACCCACCCCCCCATGTTGAGGGCATGTACCCTGGTACGGGTCAGGATGGGGGGGCGCTTGCCCATCCCTCCATCCCTTCCCTATCCTGCCGGCCAGGTTACATACTCGGATAAAGGTCTGGTATGGATTTTAGGGGGACCCCCACGCCATTTTTTTAAATTTTGCCCTTAAAATCCATACCAGACTCGAAGGGACCCACACACAATTTTTTTCAGTGATTTTTTAATCTATATTGCCGGGAGTCGGCAATACATTACAGCCGTGATCGAGTCTAAATGACAATTTTTCCTTTACAAATGTAATTTTGCCGTGGGACTGTTCTAAATATCACACAGATGCGTCACTTTACAGGCAGACTAAGGGGACCCCCCAGGCACGATATTTAAAGGAATATATAATTTTAATTGTTTCACTTTAAGCATTATTAAAATCACTGCTCCTGAAAAAACTATTGTTTAAAATAAATTTTTGCATTGATAAATGTCCCCTAGGGCAGTACCCTGGTCCCCATACACTTTTTAGGGCAATAACTTGCATATAAGCCTTTAAAATGAGCACTTTTGATTTTTCATGTTCGTGTCCCATAGACTTTAATAGGTTTCAAATGTTCAAACAAATGTTTTGTCTGTTCGCATGTTCTGGTGCGAACCGGACTGGGGGGTGTTTGGCCCATCCCTACTGTTTAGATATTCTAAATGGTATAACATTTGAGCCTCTTAGAATTTTTCTGATTAAAGTATATTTTTCTCTATGAGATCAGTTTGAATGGGAATATTTGACCCAGCTATATTTGATATGGCAGAAGACTAATATTAATATTATCTCATTAGTATTACTAGATATTTGTTGTGTTGTCATTTATGAGATGAAGAGTCTCGTTGACCTCTGTAATTTTTTTTTTTTTGTATATTTGAGTTATTTTGGATATTATGTATGGTTTTTGCTTGTTTTTTTTGTTTTTTTTTGTTTTTTTTGTGTTCTAAATGTACGCCCATTGTTGTATTGTTATTTTGTAATATGTCCTGTACCTTTTAAAAGTTTGCAAATGAAAAATAATATATATTAGAAAAAAAATAGGCTCCCATTCTTTCTCACTTGATGTATGTGTGATAGTGCTGGGCCGATAGAAGTGAAAATTGACTCAGATGGATCTGCTGTAAAGTGATTTTTCCTTCAAAGAAGCAAATCCTTGATTGGACTCTAGTATGGATGGACTTTGCTCTGGTCCTAGGCTGCAACCTCTCTGATATCAATAAAGGAAGGGCTCGCCAGACATTATATTCTTGGATGTGTACAGAGGAGCGCCTGGTAAAAAAAGCACACAAGTTTATTTACTCAACGGGAACCTCATCTTTTATATTTTATATACCAAAAAATGGGAAATATATTGGTGTTGATTTATAAAACTGGAGCGTGTAAACTATGGTGCAGATGTGCATGTAATGCCCCGTACACACGGGACGACGATCTCATTCAACAGGTCGTACTCACGACCGTTGTATGCGATATCGATCGTCCGTATGCGCGATTTGAACAGTCGAACATACGACGGTCGTAAAAGGGAGTTGTATGGGCAGACTAGAAAACTTGGTCGTACCAACAAGCTCTCATACGACCGTTGTATCGTGTGTACAGAGCAGTTGGTCCAACAAGTTGTATTGTGCAAAACACGCATGCTCAGAAGTCAGGAATGGCCGGATGCTAATTACATGCACCTGAACGTTCTTTCCCCGGCCGTACGATCGTGTAGTGCAGTCAGTAAGCTGCATACAACAGCCAACATACGATTCAACACGGTCGTATGTGTGATCGTTGTCCCGTGTGTACGAGGCTTTAGTCAATCAGCTTCAATTAAGCTTTGACAAAAAAGAACCTGGAAGCTGATTGGTTTCTTTGCAGAGCTGCACCAGATTTTGCACTCTCCAGTTTTAGTAAATCAACCCCATTGTGTTTATGTACCTTGAAATGTTAGTGTATTTTTTTTACTGAAAATTTAGCTTCATAAACAATTATTGCAAATATCATGTGATATAAAAAATTGGAACTACAGCTATTATATCCTCCAGGGTGTCTGCTTTTAGAAAAAAAGGGTTCAATAATTTGAGATCTTCATTTGTTTTGTAGCCTAAAGCCCCACACACACCATCAGATTTTCTGTAGACTTTTGTCTTCAGATTTACCAAAACCATGTAGTGTAAGGGCCTGCCTGATTGCATGCTAATTTAAACTCTTAAGGTTTGACCTCATATTATATGGTTTTGGTAAATCTAAAGACAAAAGTCTACAGAAAATCTGATAGTGTGTATGGGGCTTTAAGGAAGGATGAGATCTTTGGGTCCCAAAAGCCATTGGTTGTCTGTTGTTCTTTCCTAGGTTACTTACTGAACTAATACATCAATTTTGGACTCTTGGGTCATTTTTTTTTTCACAAACACAGGTTGCATATTAATCTTAGAACCTCCCTGGTGGAACCACTGGAGGATGAGCCCCGTTGTTTAATTTTCGGATCAACACTTTAAGAGGCACAGTATATTGTGATATTTGGGAGTTGTTAGCTAAGGGGCAGTGCTTCCTAGTGAGTTCAGTCCAATCCCAAAATGCTGTTTTACGGCTAGTTGGCTCACATTTATTAAAAAGAATGAAAACGTTCACAGAAAATAGTAACCCCTGCAGTGGTTTCCATCACCACTGAAAATATCCCAACAAAAGACTTCGGCCTCCTGGCTCACTCTTGCAACATGGCTGCATTTGCTCAAAAGCAGTTCAGCAATGGGAAAAAAAGAACTGTTGAGGCTGCAGTCACTCTCAGGTGATGGAGAAAAGCCTTTCTTGATGCAGGCTGAAGGTGGTTGCTCTCAACTTATTGTCAGATTCTTCACATGGCTGCAGTCTCTGCCTGGTCCCGGTTATTGATGAGTGAGCTCCACGCTAAAGGTACCCCATGTGCAGGTAGACCTGACCAAAATATGGCGTAGTCGGAAAGGAGACACCGCTTACATGCGGATGGAGAAAAACCTATGAAAGTGGTTGCTTTCAATGCCCCATAAATAAGTTGAATATATAACTAAATCGGCAGTCATATGGCACAGAAGGTGATTCTTCAGGTGCCCAGGACCCTTTCTATTGGCTGTCCAGCAAGATTCTCTCAGGTTCCAGAAGACTGAAATAGCATGGTGTCATCACGATTAACGTGTAAGCAATAAAGGAGAGCGCCAGATCAGTATATGTCAAACATAAACCGCACTTTAAATTATGGTTTATGACTGAGATACAGTATCTCACAAAAGTGAGTACACCCTTCACATTTTTGTAAATATTTTATTCTACCTTTTCATGTGACAACACTGAAGAAATGACACTTTGCTACAATGTAAAGTAGTGAGTGTACAGCTTGTATAACAGTGTAAACTTGCTGTCTCTTCAAAATAACTCAACACGCAGCTATTAATGTCTAAACCGTTGGCAACAAAATTGAGTACACCCCTAAGTGAAAATGTCCAAATTGCGCCCAATTAGCCATTTTATCTCCCCGGTGTCATGTGACTCATTAGTGTTACAAGGTCTCAGGTGTGAATGGGGAGCAGGTGTGTTGAATTTGGTGTTATCGCTCTCACTCTCTCATACTGGTCACTGGAAGTTTAACATGGCATCTCATGTCAAATAACTCTAAGGATCTGAAAAAAAGAATTGTTGCTCTACTTAAAGATGGCCTAGGCTATAAGAAGTTTGCCAAGACTCTGAAACTGAGCTGCAGCACATTGGCCAAGACCATACAGCGGTTTAACAGGACAGGTTCCACTCAGAACAGCGCCTCACCATGGTCAACCAAAGAAGCTGAGTGCTTGTGCTCAGCGTCATATCCAGAGGTTGTCTTTGGGAAATAGATGTATGAGTGCTGCCAGCATTGCTGCAGAGGTTGAAGGGGTGGGGGTCAGCTTGTCAGTGCTCAGACCATACGCTGCATATTACTTCAAATTGGTCTGCATGGCTGTCAACCCAGAAGGAAGCCTCTTCTAAAGATGATGCACAAGAAAACCCGCAAACTGTTTGCTGAAGACAAGCAGACTAAGGACATGGATTATTGGAACCGTGTCCTGTGGTCTGATGAGACCAAGATAAACGTATTTGGTTCAGATGGTGTCAAGCGTGTGTGGCGGCAACTAGGTGACAAGGACAAGTGTGTCTTGCCTACAGCCAAGCATGTTGGTGGGAGTGTCATGGTCTGGGGCTGCATGAGTGCTGCCGGCACTGGGGAGCTACAGTTCATTGAGGGAACCATGAATGCCAACATGTACTGTGAAGCAGAGCATGATCCCCTCCCTTCAGAGACTGGGTCACAGGGCAATATTCCAACATGATAACGATCCCAAACACACCTCCAAGACGACCACTGCCTTGCTAAAGAAGCTGAGGGTAAAGGTGATGGACTGGCCAAGCGTGTTTCCAGGCCTAAACCCTATTGAGCATCTGTGCAGCATCCTCAAATGGAAGGTGGAGGAGCGCAAGGTCTCTAACATCCACCAGCTCTGTGATGTCGTCATGGAGGAGTGGAAAAGACCTCCAGTGGAAACCTGAGAAGCTCTGGTGAACTCCATGCCCAAGAGGGTTAAGACAGTGCTGGAAAATAATGGTGGGCACACAAAATATTGACACTTTGGGATCAATTTCGACATTTTCACTTAGGGGTGTACTCACTTTTGTTGCCAGCGATTTAGACATTAATGGCTGTCTGTTGAGTTATTTTGAGGGGACAGCAAATTTACACTGTTATACAAGCTGTACGCTCACTACTTTACATTGTAGCAAAGTGTCATTTCTTCAGTGTTGTCACATGAAAAGGTATAATAAAATATTTACAAAAATGAGGGGTGTACTCACTTTTGTGAGATATTGTATACTGATCTGGCGCCCTCCTTTATTTATTTGTTTACATGTCTCGAGGGGACTCCATACCCATCAAGGAGCTGCCGGTGACTGCACGTTTTTTTTCCTATCAAGCTTACCACCCTCCTGCATGCTGTATGTCTTCTACGGATATTAAATGACTATTTGTCTGCCAGTGGAAAGCTGACTCACCTGCTAGTTTAGTGAGTGATTTGTGTTGTATCATCACGGTTAACGGACTTAGATTGGGATCTGAGAAAAAACTGGAGAAAGATGAACAACCACCTTTCTCCGTTCAGAACTGACATTATGGAGCCCCTCAAACTTTATTTTGAAGACCCTGTGTCATTTTCTCCTTCATTTTCACAGTGGCAGGACCTCGCACTGTCATTATTTGCATGGGTTTATTGTACCTATCATACTTAATACACGTTATGAGGTCCCTAAGCCCTATGTTGTGTCCTTTATGTCTCTATTTTATAAAAGTCTCTCTCAGGTCGCTGTGCTCTGGAGCTTTCTCTGTTACATTATCTGCCAGTACTCTCTTAAGTACACTCAAGGTTGATGTATAGCTTCTCCAGCTAATAGGGAGGGAAGGAAAAAAGTGGATAAAATACCAGAGAGATACATGTAAGTGTGGTAGGTTATTTGGGGATTTCTAAAAAGATCAGCGTGGAATTTAATGCGTATACTTACATCTGTAAGGTTGCAACAAACCCATTCAAGTTTCAAGCAACCTTATTACCTAATGTAGCCCAGTCTGCTGCTCCAACAGCAACTTTGTTTTCTGTGTTGCCCAGGAGCTTCTCACCAGCACAGCTATGGGAGAAACGTTTGTTATAGAACATGGAGCAGCTAGTGTTTGGCTGCCCTCCATCCACTAGGGGACAAACTGAGGACGTGAACTGCTAAATAAGGAAACATGGAATATTACGGAGAATGTAGTTTGTAGAGCTACTTAGCTAGTGTAGCACTACCCCCGCTGGAGCTGATTGAATATTTGTACCCGGGTCTCCCACTGATTAATCAACAGCCAGTTACACTGTACTTTCACACAGCCAGGTGCACACACTCTTCCGCTCGTTGTCTCCAGTGACCAGTCTAGGGGATTTGTTTTTATGTTTTCTTTGGAGAACTTAGATTGAAGAAGGGAATTAGTAGGATACTCCAAATTAACTATGCACGAGTGAGGACTAGAGTTGAGCGAACACCTGGATGTTCGGGTTCTGTGGGTTCGGCCGAACTTCGCGAAAAAGTTCGGGTTCGGTACCGAACTTGACCCCGAACCCCATTGAAGTCAATGGGGACCTGAACTTTTCGGCACACAAATGACTGTAAAAAAGTCCTGTAAAGTGCTAGAGGGCTGCAAAAGGAAGTAAAATGATTTTAGAACAATAATCTGTCCCTTACAGCAACAGCAGGAACCTGACCCTATAGGAGTAGGCGATGATTTTAGAATAATCTATCCCTTAGAGCAACAGCAAGAACCTGACCCTATAGGAGTAGGCCATGATTTTAGAACAATAATCTGTCCCTCTAAGCAGTAAACTCTACCTAGTCCAGTCAGATCGTTCTGTAATGCAGGATGAGATCTGCAATCTGTCCCTAAAAGCAGTAGTAGTAGTGATCTCTACCTATCTATCTATCTGCAATCTGTCCCTAAAAGTAGTAGTAATAGTAATCTCTACCTAGTCCAGTCAGATCGTTCTGTAATGCAGGATGAGATTTTATTATATCTGCAATCTGTCCCTCACAACGCCGGCAGCATCCTCTCCCTACACTAGCCAGAGAGCATGTGACATGCAGCACTACGTGACTCCAGCTTATACAGAGGCTGGGTCACATGATGCACTGGCCAATCACAGCCATGCCATTAGTGGGCTGTGATGGCTTCTAAGGGCAAACCAGTGAAAAGCTTGTTGATTGGCTGCCCTGCAGCTATTTAACAGGCGGGATCAAATACCAGAACCCAGAACCCGAACCCAAACTTTTTTTCAAATGTCCGGGTTCGGGTCCGGGTCATGGACACCCCAAAGTTCGGGACGAACCCGAACTTTATAGTTCCGGTTCTCTAGTGAGGACAACTCTCTCTGTAGAACTGTGTAGGAGATTATCTGCAGGACCACACAGCACCTAGATGGAATGAGCAAGTCCATTTGTAGCAGAAGAAACTCAGTGGACTTTGTCTTTTCAAGAAACCAGCCAGTGTCCCAATTAGCTCACACACCCAATATGCTGACTAGGACCAAGATGGGGATTCACATTCAACACACACAGTCTCAGTGATCCCTTTAGGGTCTGTACTCACAAAATGTCCTGGGATAACCTCCATCCAACTTCCAAGTGACACTCTATAAAAGTGATTCCAGACCAGATCCGAGGACATTCTCCCTCAGTCAGCTTGCAAAGGAACCGTGCGTTGTAGCTATGAGGTTTCAGGCAGCAGCCTCCTCCCCACCTGGACCTCTCTCAGAGGAACAATTAACCATGAGCCCATGTGCTCTTCAGATTCAAATACAGGTACCCAGCATTCTTTGGGGCACACCACCTTCTAATTGGCCAGGGCTGTATTTACTTGCATGCTCTTGCCTGCTAAGTTTCCACCCACTGTCCAACATGTCTCATTACTATTGCACCAGTGTGAAGTCTCCAAGACAGCATGAGCAGCACCAGAGCACACTCAGCAGACACTATCTAACAATCACAGCTCTCTGTTAAGCACACAGCATGTACATTTGCCTGGCTGTGTCCCTGTTAAGCAGAGAAAACCAAAAACGATATACACTCACTAGCACCCACCTAGGAGGGCACTACACTAGTTTTACAGATTCCTACTGAACTACAATTCCCAGGGAGAGACACTATGGAGGGGTGGTGTGCGTTTTCCTGGGTTGAGAGAGGAGAAGGGGGGGATTCTGCAGAGATACTAAGGCTGAGACAGACCCTGCGAGGCGACATCTTGCTGAGGAACAGAGGCTGTGGTAGGATGGTGACACCTGAGAGCATTAGAGACATAGCGGCAGTCATTCCAGATCAGTGGAGTGAGCCCTGGATGCTGGGTGGCCTGCTGTCTAGCTGAGGAGCCAGACACTGAGGACACTGACAGAAAGGGACCTTTTGCCTAGTGATCAGAAGGGGACTTCCTGCTGACCAAACTGGTGAGAGGCCACTTACCAACCCCGCACTACAACCTCATAAAAGAGGGATGGAATAGTTTGCAAGAAACCACATGTTATTGCCAGCATCAGCTCTTAAATGGGATACTACCTGAGAGATCCAACATAACGTTTTGAGCCCCGGTGAGCTGACCAGCAGGAGTAGAGTAGGCTATTACTGACTGCTGAACTGATAGTGTGGTATATCTCCCCCTTAATTAGGATTACCCAGTATAGGGTGCAGAAGGGGTTGTGATTTATAACTATTATTGTGGTTGCAACACATTCCAGCTCTTGTTTAATCAATGCAGCATCTGCGTAATCTTTGTAATAGATCTTGCTTCCTGTTTATCCAGTATATATGTGTGACAGGGGCTTTTGGAGGGGGCTGTGGGCTAGCCTTCTACCCACTGATTATGGCCTGTGGAGGAGACTGGGGTCTTTGTCTGCTTCTCCCGGCCAGAGCATGGAAAAGAGCTCAGTTCAGCCTCTGATCCCCATTCTCTAATGATATACAACAACGTGATGAACCCTGACATTGAGGCTTGGATTAATTCTCTAAATAAAGACAATAAAGCTTTGCTTCTGGAATGGATGGAAAGGTAATATTAATCTTATATAGTTTAATAGTCAGAGGAAATATGGTGGCCCTCCCACAGACTGGGTTGGAGAAGCCCCTTCATTTGGGACAGAAATATTTATCAACAATATATCTCAAAAAATGTATGAAGATAAATGAATTCCTCTTTTTCAGACTGCTGTTTTGTTTTATGTTGTCTTTTGTTGTGGACAGATTACACAAGTGAAAGCCAAACACCTGACAGACAGTAGGTGTAATGCACTTTGTGTATCTGTGGCACTGGTGCCACGCTGTCTGGGTCATCACTGACCTGAGTCGCCTAGGCTTGTCTAGGTGACTAGTTGTTAATTAGCTTAGTTTATGTTGGCTGTTCATTAGATGTACTGACATTACTGTTTAGTGTTTGCATTGTTTAGGATAATGTGATCAAGCTCTTACCTGATCTTACCTGTGGTATATATTCTGTGTGAATTTGCAGTAAAGTCAGTTCCAGTTTCCACCTAAGCTAGCGTCGTCTAGTTCTTGGGTGCACTTCTCCACTATAATACCTAGGGTCCTGGTTCCAGAGTGGAGGAAGCTGTATCTTGGCAGAGGCACCCAGGCTAGTCTGTCGCAATATATATATTCATACATCTGCAATAAATATTCCTCAGCTGCCAAGTGTGTCAGAGCGTGTGGTGCTGTTCATGGAGTTGTGGGCACAGAAAATAGGGGACCAGTGCATCAAGTGGCTCCTTTAGGGGTAAGCACTATTGGAGTTATGAGCTTATTGAGACTAAAAAAAAAGTCAATAAATACTAATACTTATTCATTTACTTATTTTTACCATTTTTATGTACTAAATCATCCCATGGTATATATATGTTTTACTGCTTTATATATTCCGCCTTATAACACATACACACAAAACAATATATACTGTCATACTATAAGTTATACCCCATTTAAAATTTGCTTCATGAGTGGCCCCGTTCGCATCATGCCACCAGACATCCTTTAATTGAAAAATGGAAGGAGACAGGTGGGAAATAATACTAAGATAAAATATGAGCCCACCATTTGATTTATGAGCATTTCCCAGATGGAAAATTGTCAGCCGAACAGCTGCTGCATCCAATCAGATGCAGCCATTGTTCCGGAATTCTGCCAGCCAGCATCTCTAGGTCTTCTGACAGCCAGCACTGGCTGTCAGAATGCAAAAGGCATAGTTGAAGATTACTCCATCTGCCCTGTATAGCATTGAAGGAACCTGCAGGCAGGAATAAAAAAGAAATCTGTTTGTTTGTATGGCCACCTTTATTGTCTATTTAGTGTTCTATATACCTCTCCTGATGAAGTGGCCATCAGTTAGATGATAAATGCCTACTTCTTTGAATAAATAACCTTAACCACTTCAGCCCCGGAAGGATTTCCAGCTTTAGGACCGGAGCCCTTTTTGCGATTCGGCACTGCGTCGCTTTAACTGACAATTGCGCGGTCGTGCGACGTTGTACCCAAACAAAATTTGCGTCCTTTTTTTCCCACAAATAGAGCTTTCTTTTGGTGGTATTTGATCACCGCTGCGTCATTTCTGATCGCCGCTATAAACAAAAGAAGAGCGACAATTTTGCAAAAAAAAACAAATTTCTAACTTTTTGCTAAAATACAAATCCAAAAAAAAAATATAAAAAAACATTTTTTTTCACCGGTTTTGGCCGATTTATATTCTTCCTCATATTTGCGATAAAAAAAATCACAATCGGCGTTTATTGATTAGTTTGCGCAAAAGTGGTCGCGTTTACGGATGATGAGAATTAATTTTTGGGGTTTTTATTTTTTTTTATTTTTTATTAGTAATGGCGGCGATCTGCGATTTTTAGCGGTACTGCGATATTGGGGCGGACATGTCGGAACATTTTGACACTTTTTTGGGACCATTGGCATTTATACAGCGATCAGTGCTATAAAAATGCACTGATTACTGTGTAAATGCCATTGGCAGTGAAGGGGTTAACCTGCAGGGGGCGCGCTAAGGGTTAACTATGTTCCCTGGGCGTGTTCTAACTGTATGGGGGCTTGCCTATCTGGGGAAGGGAAGTGGTCACAGCCTTCATGTACAGGAAGGCTGTGATCACAGCCCTTCCCCCTCACACAGAGCGGAGGTCCGTGTTTACTTACACGGACCTCCGCTCCTTCAATCCGGGGGGGGTGCATCGCGGGTGGCCGGCGGCAATCGAAGCCGCCGCACCCGCTCCCTGGCCCCCCCGAACACAGTGAGCGCGCGTGCGCGCCTCCAGCGGCGCGCTCGCGCTCACAGTGGCTCTGTATCGCGGCCGCCGTCGTATGACGGCGTTTTGTTTTACAGAGCCACATTGTCGCCGTCAATTGCCGATCAGCGGTCGGCAAGCGGTTAAAGCATCTTCTTGTCACATGGGCAACTCTTACGACCTCTGGTTTCAACTTTGGGGCAAAATCCTCTACACTCAGGGGTGATGTTTTAGAGGTGTAGCACCCTCTAGTGTGTGCTACTAGAAGTGAGAGCAGGCAAAAGCAACTTTCTGGCCAGGGATAAACCTGAGTCACAGGGTTACTAGATCCTGGATGACTCATCCTGGCAGCTCTTTGTTGCCTCCCCCTGGTATCTGGAAGGTTGAAGAACCTAGAACTAGTGGGCGGAGATTAGGAGGGGCTGCCTAAAATATTTAGGGGCTCTCAGCCAATACCCAGAAGTGCGCTGGCAGGGAACTAGGCAAACCCATAAATAGACATGGGCAATGCCAGCAAGGGGTGTCAGAGTGAAAGATGGAGAAGCAGTGCTGAGAAGAGGCTGCCAATGGCCCTTCAGGGACACTTGCCAGGGAGGGGTTTTACCTCGGGCTGGGAGCTCAGAAAAACTGGCCCGGAAGGATCCAAGATCCATGGAGCAATGGAAGGTGCAAGCAGAGACATTGAGTAGATCAGCACAGTACAGGAACAAGACAAGGGGAAAGACTGACAACTACAGCAGGCCTCTCTTGAAGACAGCTGAATGCCAAGTCTTCATCTATCCTTGCCCTGGGTGGTCTCCATGTATGTGTGCCAGTCGGGCAGGACTGTGTCGAAGAGCCAGTCCAGAGGACTGGAAGAAAGATTAACCAGATGTGGCTGGTGACAGCCAGGTAGGCTAGCATTTTGCAGCAAGTGGAGCTGGAATCAGTGGCCACAGGACCAGTGCACAAAGCAAGGTCTATAAAGACATAGATGAGCAAGTTTTGGGTGGAGGAACTTGACTGGCCTGCAACCCGATAGACCCCCTTTGGGATGAATTAGAGCGGAGACTGCGAGCCTGACCTTCACATCAGTGCCTGACCTCACAAATGCTCTTCTGGAAGAATAGTCAAACATTCCCATAGACACTCCTAAACCTTGTGGACAGCCTTCCCAGAAGAGTTGAAGCTGTTATAGCTGCAAAGGGTGGGCCAACTCAATATTGAACCCTACGGACTAAGACTGGGATGCTATTAAAGTTTATGTAAGTGTAAATGCAGGTGTCCCAATACTTTTGGTAATATAGTGTGTTTGCCAGCAAATCATGGATCTTCAGACTCCACAGATCTTCAGGTCGAGTCCAAACATTTTTTGATTGAAGTATGATCACATCACAAACAAAAAAGTGCAACGTTTCTGAGTCACACATGACCCCTTTGTCAAGCATGTGATAAGTGTATGTCAATTGTGCATAACATTTAACCGCTTGCTGACCAGCTGCCATTGTTATACGGCGGCAGATCAGCTCTCCTGCGCGAATCGCCGTAGCTGTACGGGGGCTAGCGCAGGCGCAGTCACGTGACCGTGCCTGCAGGTCGGGCGGTCTCAGTGTCTGCCGGCGACCCGAGATCGCCTGTTACAGAGGCAGAACAGGGATCCCCATTCTGTCAGGGGACATGTCACAGATCTACTGTTCCCAGTAATCGGGAACAGTTAGATCTGTCATGCCCTTGTCAGCCCAGCCCCCACACAGTTACAACACAGTGAGGGAACACACTTAACCCCTTGATAACCCCTTCCCTGCCAGCAACATTTATACAGTAATCAGTGGCTATTTAAAGCTCTGATCTCTTTATAAATGTCATTGGTCCCAAGAAAGTGTCAAAAGTGTCTGCTCTGTCTGCCGCACTGTCGCAGTTCCGCTATAAATCGCAGATCGCCGCCATTACTAGTAAAAAAAAAAAAATAATAAAAATGCCATAAATCTATTCCCATAGTTTGTAGACGCGGTAAATTTTGCGCAACCCAATCAATATACGCCTATTGCGATTTTATTTACCAAACATATGTAGAAGAATGCATATCGGCATAAACTGAGGAAGAAATTACTTTTTTAAAAAAAATTTTGGGATATTTATTATAGCAAAAAGTAAAAAATATTGTTTTATTTTAAAAAAATTGTGTTTTTTGTTTATAGCGCAAAAAATAAAAACTGCAGAGGTGATCAAATACCACCAAAAGAAAGCTCTATTTGTGGGAAAAAAATGATGCAAATTTAGTGTGGGTACAACCAACGTCGCACGACCTCGCAATTGTCAGTTAAAGCGATGCAGTGCCGAATCGCAAAAAGTGCTCTGGTCGGGAAGGGGGTAAATACTTCTGGGGCTGAAGTGGTTAACCACTTCAGCCCCGGAAGGATTTCCCACATTAGGACCAGAGCACTTTTTGCGATTCGGCACTGCGTCGCTTTAACTGACAATTGCGAGGTCGTGCGACGTTGGTTGTACCCACACTAAATTTGCATCATTTTTTTCCCACAAATAGAGCTTTCTTTTCGTGGTATTTGATCACCTCTGCGTCATTTCTGATCACCGCTATAAACAAAAAAAGAGCAACAATTTTGCAAAAAAAACTATATTTCTTACTTTTTGCTAAAATACAAATCCAAAAAAAAAAATATAAAAACAATTTTTTTTCATCGGTTTTGGCCGATTTATATTCTTCCTCATATTTTTGGTAAAAAAAAAACGCAAACGGTGTTTATTGATTGGTTTGCACAAAAGTTGACACGTTTGCAGATGATGAGAATTAATTTCTGAGCTTTTTATATTTTTTTTATTTTTTACTAGTAATGGCGGCGATCTGCAATTTTTTATTGGGACTGCGATATTGCAGCAAACATGTCGGACCATTTTGACACTTTTTTGGGACCATTGGCATTTATACAGCGATCAGTGATATAAAAATGCACTGATTACCGTGTAAATGCCATTGGCAGTGAAGGGGTTAACCTGGAGGGGGCGCTCTAAGGGTTAACTGTGTTCCCTCAGTGTGTTCTCACTGTATGGGGGCTGGGCTGGCAGGGGGAGGGGAGAGATCACAGCTTCCATATACAGGAAGCCTGTGATCACAGCCCTTCCCCCTCTGTCGGAATGGAGATCCATGTTTACATACACGGACCTCTGTTCTCTCACTGCGGGGGAGCCATTGCGGGTAGCCAGCGGAGATCAAATCCACCCTACCCGCTCCCTGGCCCCCCCGCAACACAGTGAGTGAGCGAGCGCGCACTCATAATACTAGTTATCGCGCCCGCCGTCAGGGGATGGCGGTTTGCGATAACGAGCCATGTTGCCGCCGTCGCACTGCGGCGGGTGGTCGGCAAGTGGTTATATAAACATCTACCAATCAGGATCAAGCAATCAATCAATTAAGAACAATTGAAATACTTTGTACAGTTGCCATACACTTATCACATGCCTGACGAAGGGGTCCTGCGTGTTTCCGCAATATTGCACTCTTTTGTTTGTGATGTGATTATACTTCAATAAAAAAACAGTTTGGTCTCAACCTGAAGATCTGTAGTGTGCTGGCAAATATCTACACTACATTAACAATGGGACAAAAAAAATTGAGAAACTTAATAATTAAAGTGTATGTCTAGAAAAAACTTTTTTTAGAGTGGTGAAGTATAAGAACCCATTGGCGTCTCAGCAGGCACTCAGCGACGGCTTCCAACTATCACACATGGACAGTCAGTCTTTCTTTTGTATATGCACTGGCAACACTGGTTGTGATCTGGCAAAGCGCACTACATTAACAACCCCAAGATATGACTGCATTGATAATATGAGTGTTACCAATACCTTGCCACCTTAACTACGTAAAATCCATCTTATATTGCTGACGTGCCATGTCTACACCTTTATGCCCAATTGTTTTCCTACTTTACAGTTTGATCAGAACTAGTCTCTGCCTGTTGCCCCGAGAGATGCCAGGATCCCTTGCCGGGGCGTTGCGGATCTAACCATCTCAGTATTTCCTCCCCCCTTCCATTGGGGGCTCCTGTGATCCTTTGGGGAGTCGGGGTGAAAGTGATTCTTTCTGCCACTGGGCCTCATCATACCATCATAGCAATGTTTTTTGTCTAACAGATCAGTCTCTGCTCTCGCAAGAGATCAAACTACTGACACTGCTATTGAATGTATATTTAGCACCTCTGATGAAGGATTTAGGCCTCATACACACGGGCGTATTTTGACGCCGGCGTCTACTGACGTTTTTTAGCTGCTCCCCATGTTAGTCAATGGCCACATAAAATACGTCGGCGTTTTTGAGCTGTAGATGGCGTCGGCGTATCAAAGAACCCACGACCAGCGCGTTCCTTGGCTGCAACGACGTCAAAAAGCGCCGCAAAACGCCACGAGACGCCAACAGACGCCAACAAACGCCACCTAATATTGTACCGGCGTTTTCCGGCGTTTTTTGACGCCGACGTTTTTAGGTTGAAAAATAGCAGAGGAATGATTTTTTTTAAAAAAACGTCTATTGACGCCGACGCTCACTAACGCTCAAAAACGCCAATGCATAACGCCGAAAAACGTCGACTTTATCTCCTTGACGTCGGGCCCGACGTTTTGTTTATTATTTTATATACGCCCGTGTGTATGAGGCCTTATAGTCCGAAATGCATTAGATGTTTCTTTTACAATGCTTTGTCAATAACTGCAATTGCTGTGATGCAATTTTTACGTATTTTTTCTCATATTTCTATATAACGTGTTTTTATTCTTGTACATATAAAATACATTTTTTATACACTTTTTGACCTATTTGTGCCTCCAAAAAATCTCACCCCAGAGGGTCTCCTTTTCTCCTACAAGTACAAGACATACAGCAGGGGGCTTCTCATCAGTGGTTGACAGCAACAATGGTTTTACCAAACATACAAAAAAAAAAAAAAAAGTTTTTGCCACTTGATATGCACGTTAAGGCCTCATACACAGGGACGTTTCTTAAAAAATAAACAAAACGTCGGGCCCGACGTCAAGGAAAAAAAATCAGCGTTTTTCGGCATTATGCATCGGCGTTAGTGAGCGTTAGTGAGCGTCGGCGCCAATAGGCGTTTTTGAAAAAAAATCATCCCTCTGCTATTTTTCAACCTAAAAACGTTGGCGTCAAAAAAAGCCGGTTAACGCCAGTACAGTATTAGTTGGCGTTTTGCGGCGTCAAAAAATGCCAAAACAATACAGCCTCAGAACACGCTGGCCGTGAGTTCTAGTTTCAGCTCACTAACGCCGACGTCATCTACAGCTCAAAAACGTTGGCGTTTTTATGGGGCCATTGACTAACATGGAGAGCTGCAAAAAAAGCCAGAAAACGCGGGCGTCAAAAAACGTCCGTGTGTATGAGGCCTAAGTTTTGCATTATTCACCATCTCTTTTGCATTAAGTATTAAAGTGATACGTCTCAAACCTAGAGAGCGCAGATCGATTCCTGTCCCTATAGCCGCTTGTCTATAAAAGTATAAGAAACCCCCACTGGGACTTTATAGGGAAACCAACTCAACAAGAATATAACACAAAAATAAAATTTCGATATTTATTGATTCATTTAAAATAGAACCCAACCAAAGGGTTCAAAGAAGAGAAATGAACAATAACAATTGTGATTAAACAGTTACCGATGGTTGCATACATACACTTGATGGATTTGCGTATAGGTGTACCAATGGATATACAAAAGAACAGACAATATAATATGACCACTGCTCTCTGCCGTGAAATGGCACAGGAAACTCAACGCGTTTCGAAATTGATCTTCATCGGGGTAGGTGGTCATAGCATTAAAAAGTCCTCTATATTTCAAAAAAAGAGAGACATAAAACAGAAAATAAAAACCATGTTCAAATGTACAGGGTGGGCCATTTATATGGATACACCTTAATAAAATGGGAATGGTTGATGTTCTGTCACATGATTTGCATGTAACATAAATATGCAGCTATAGTAATGTTTTTATAGTTGGTTATTATAATGCCATCTTGTGGTTCTTTTGGATATTACACCTTTCTAACAATGTACGTTTAGTACACTGTCTTGTAGTTGGTAAGGGTAAAATAATTCCACATAGGTATATTTACCGGGTGGGACATGTAAACTTGTACCAAAAATAAAAGACAAAATACAGAGAGAAAAAAACTTTATATCTCCTGAAAAATTACGATACTGGTGGATGGGGCTACTTCTAGTTAAAGCTTTGCGCAACTCAAAGGACACGGTAAAGTGCCGTCTCTCGTCACCAGTATAATATAACAGACAAGAAAACATATAGGTAACCATGTGGATATGCGTTTAGGTAGTTCACATACATACGTTGGTAGCCATTGACAAATTAGTGTTAACAATAACAAGTAAAGAGAAGA
>BLSH010192566.1:1721987-1738319 GCA_018402905.1 Glandirana rugosa | reverse complement strand
ATGACCCCCACGGGCCAATGCCTAGGGTAGCATGGTTAAATGGAGACAGCGCCCAACTTTAAAGAAGAACTCCATGAAAAAACGGGCAGTTAATACAGGCTCAGCCCCACTGCATGGGTTAATTGCTCATTTTGTCCAGGGACACTAGGGAAAGCTGTACTTACCTAGCACTTCAATCCTCTGGAAAACCGCACTCCCTCGCGTCCAGCGGTGGACTGTTCATGATGTCCTCATGTCCAGAGCCGGTCAATGGGCGTGATGTTGTCAGGAACAGTCCATTCACAAGATCGCTAGCGGGGGAGGGGGGGGCAGAAGCGGTGCGGACCAACCTTGCAATCAGCGGATCAGTGGATTAGGTAAGTATATCTCTGCTCTGCAATCCCCCAGGGATGTCAAACTGGCGGCCCTCCAGCTGTTGTGGGACTACAAGTCCCATCATGCCTCTGCCTGTGGGATGCATGCTTGTAACTGTCAGCCCTGCAATGCCTCATGGGAATTATAGTTCTGCAACAGCTGGAGGGCCGCCAGTTTGACACCTGTGCCCTAGACAAAAACAAGCCGTTAACCCATGCAGTGCAGGCACAGCCCCACTGCATGGGAAAATAAAAAATGTTCCCCCGAGTTCTTCTTTAAATGTAAAAAATTGTGAGGGGTGTTTCCTTATTGTTTTGTGAGGAAAAAAACAATCTCCTTAAGGTGATCTTTGTACATTGCAAGCAGTTTCAACCAACTTTGTGTCGCAGACCTTGGTTAGAGGCCAAGCTGATGGGAGTGCTTCCCTTGCAGCTCTGGTCTGAGAACCCTGAATGTGGTGAGAAAGGTACAAGGCTCAAAGAAACTCGGGTGCTGATAGGTTGATAGTGGGTGGCTGCCAGGGACAGAGACATAATCATCGTAAGCCAGGGCCATGCACGGTTAGGCAGAAGGAAGCTTAGCTGGGTAGAAAGTTAGTAGCAGGGAAGCAGGCAGAGCGTAGTCAGAGGAGAGCCTAGGTCAGTATCCAGGATCCACAGAGTAATGTCAGGAGCAAGCCGAATCAGCAACAGGAGGTCAGTCAGCAAAAGCAGGAGCATAGGAACACTAGGTCACTGGGAAATTCGTTTCACTATTTCCTTTCTAAACGAATTCCTAAATGGGAGGGTTTACACTCATTATAATCACCTGAGTAAATCTCAGTGTTCTAATGAGGATAGTTGCAGTTTCTACATCCCTGTAACAAACAAGCCTTAGGGAGTATCTCACCACAACTGAAATTCTTATTGCAGGGGATACCTATAATTTAACTTGGATGCTAGTGCATACTTGCAGACTTCTGAGAAAATCAGTAATCTATTTAAAGAAGCAGGAAATTACATCAGTGGTTCTTATTGATAAGATATATTTTACATAAGTGTAAATTATATTTACACCTATGTAGGCAACACTCTAAAGCAGGGGTCTCCAAATTTTGTGAACAAAAGGCCAGTTTACTGTCCTTCAGACTTTAGGAGGGCTGGACTATGGCCAGTGGGAGTAGAAAATGCCCCAGCATAATTGGGAGCAATTAAAAGTCACATAATTGCTGTGGTCACTAGGAGGAGGAATAGGGTCCCATCATTGGCATCAGTGAGAGGAATAGCGTTCCATTGTTTATATCAGTGGGAGGAATAGTGCCCCATTGTTGGTGTCAGTGAAAGTAAAAGTGCCCCATCGTTGGTGTTAGTGGGAGGAATTATGCCCTACTGTTGGTGTCAGTGGATGGAATGGTGTCTCATTGCTGGTGTTAGTAGAAGGAATTATACCCTTCTCTTGGTGTCAGAGGATGGAATGGTGTCTAATTGCTGGTGTTAGTGGGAGGAGTTATACCCTACTATTGATGTCAGTGGAAATCATTATTTTACGGTAACAGTGTTGAATGGAACAGAGACACACCCACCTCTGAAACTACACACAATTTTTGAGTTTCAACCAATTGGCTCCCCTTTTGTTTTACCTGACTATCTGTTAGCTGATTAGTTGATTAAGTTTCCTCAAGTGCATTGAATGCTGGAACTTGTAAAGCACAGGATTATGAAAAATAGTTGGCCTAATACTTTCTCTACTTTTCCTTTCCTGGATCCTCCTCATGACAGCCTACTATGGGTCAGCTCTGCCCTCTTGACACCTCTAGGAAATCTCTAGCACAAGAATAAATTGAGGTTGGTCCCACACTCACTGCTCCAGTAACTAGACTTATGACAAAAATTCTGGTAGGGACTGCCTGGCGGACATGAAGAGGTTTATGGGAAGTATTAGGTCAACACATTTCTAAATTTCTGGATCTCCTTGTGTTGGCATATTACAACTTGTGCTAGCTATAGCTTCGAAAAAAGAGGAGGGAGAGAAAATAAGTTAAAGCAAGTGGGGTACCCCAAGGATCTGTCTTGGGACCAATTTTATTCAATTTATTCATTAATGATCTGGGGGACGGGATTAATAGCTCAGTTTCGGTTTTTGCTGATGATACAAAGATAAGCAGGGCGATAACATTACAACAGGATATTGACATCTTACAGAATGACCTGAATAAACTAACAGAGTGGGCAAAAAAATGGCAAATGAGGTTTAATGTGGAGAAATGTAAGGTAATGCACTTGGGGGCAAAAAACATAAAAGCAAATTACGCACTAGGGGGTGAGCCTCTGGGGGAATCAAGAATGGAGAAGGATCTGGGGGTCCTAGTAGATGACAGACTGAGCAATAGCATGCAATATCAAGCTGCTGCAACCAGAGCAGGTAGAATATTAGCATGCATAAATAAGGGGATATGCTCCAGTGATAAAACTATAATTCTGCCACTTTATAATAGCCTGGTGAGGCCACATCTGGAGTATTCTGTCCAGTTCTGGGCACCGGTCCTCAGAAAGGATGTACTGGAGCTGGAGAGAGTCCAAAGGAGGGCAACCAAACTGATAAGGGGAATGGAAGACCTTACTTACGAGGAACGCTTGCAAGTGCTAAACTTATTCTCTCTGGAGAAGCGACGCGTGAGAGGGGACATGATTACGATCTATAAATATCTTAATGGGGATCCAAGCATAAAGGATAAACTGTTCAATCTCAGGGAATGTAGAAGGACAAAGGGACACACATTGAAACTAGAAGAGAAAAGGTTTAATCTTAGAATTCGTAAGGGGTTCTTCACTGTCAGGGCAATAAGGATGTGGAACTCTCTCCCACAACTAGTGGTGACTGCGGGGAGTATGGATATATTTAAAAAACTCTTCGATGTATATCTCAATAAGTACAACATATACTATGTAACTAAAATATGCCTCAAATGATGCAAAACAGTAGTATATTTAGATATTGCAGTCAATAGAACTGACCCTATAGTTTCTTTAAAATCTGGTTTGACATCAATACTGCAATATCCCTGAAATATGTTGCATGTTCTCCCAATCGTTACTTTCACAAAACTTGTTCACAAAGCCAGGATTCCTCTAATAGAGTGAGCTCTGATTTCTGAGAGATAAGAAAGATCCAAAGACTTATGAGCCAATTGAATGGTTTTGACCATGCATGACGAACTCTAGGAGGGACCCCTTTCCTTGGGCCTGGTGGGAGAATGAAAAGATCATCTCCAAAAGAGCTCAAGGAGTGACCCCTTCCCTCAGACTCAATGGGAGAATGAAAAGATCATCTTCATGTCTAAACTCTGATGTCCTCAGGTCACCTGTAGGTAAGTAGACAGACTCTGTACTAGATCCAATTTTACCCACTGGTTGCTCAAATGTATATCAGTAGCTGTAAGGACCAAGAGAAGTTTCCCAATTCAGATTAAAGAGGTACAGTTTGTTTCTGATTGATAATAATACATAGAAGGTCTATTTCATGAAGAAGGCATGTAGCTCTGATACCCGAACTCAGAGAGAGTTGTAACTGAAACCTATATCCAGGTCCTACTGCAAAATATTCAGCAACCTACCCACTAAAGAAGTGGACATTATTTAGAGCTGCAAATTCTGAAAACTTCCTTCAGGTAAAACCGTAGAAGAAGTTAGTGAAAGACTTTCTGGCCCTGAACAAAGTTTCTGTTATTTTCTTCAAAACCTGAAGAAACCAAGGTCAGACTGAACCCTTTCCTGCTTGAGGAGAACCTTTAGACTTAAGCAGAATGTAGGGAACATGGAAACCAGTTGAAAAATCTACGGATGGAATAATGTAACTTGTCCTAGGTACTAACGATGGCCGGAAGAAGAATCTGGGGACCTGAGCGTTGTCAGCTGACACCATCAGATCAGTTCCCAGAACACCCCAAATTTGAAAGATCCTGGACGCATTTGGTTGTTCAGTGTCCATGCGGAATCTGTGAATGTTCACTGTAATATTGCAGACACTGAAAAATAGTTGATTCCCTATCAAGAAGAACTAATAGGACTTTTGAGGTACCACGCTAAATTAAAGGCATAAAATCATCATTTTATTATACAAAACATTAAAAATAGAAGGTTAAAATATGAATGTTAGACATCCAGGTGCTGTTATAAAACAAAATCCAATTGTAGATCATACCAGCATATTATCTGAGCTCCTGATGGATCACCAAGAAGATCACAAGAGGATCCAAGAGGATCTCACATAGAATTCTTTTTTCATCTCCGACATGTTTCACAGGACAAAATCCTGCATAATAAAATTGTGACTTTTTACCTTTAATTTGGTGTGGTACCTCAAAAGTCCTATTAGTTCCTCTTGATAGGGAATCAACTATTTTTCAGTGTCTTGTAATAAAGAATGTGGTACCAGTAAAACCCTAGAACAAGCAGAGACTCATCTGTTGAGATCTTTTTCCTATTTCTTCTATTTTTCATGTAATAGTCCAGAGCCTGCAAGTTAAAAAGCCATCAAATCCTCCAGGTGGGGTTTCCCCCACACAAACTTCTTGGATACTACCTGAAAGAGGGCAAGTTGGCTGCCCCAAAGTTAACTGCAGAAAGCTTTCAAAGCCTCCACTATTTCACTTAACTTGAGTTGATTGTTAGTTCTGTCAAAACACATCGCTCTTGTACCCTCTTAACCATACAGTGCGCTCCCCAGCCCTGTCACTGGTGTCTGTGGTATTGACTTGTTCCAAAATAATTTTACTTGAATAAATCTGTGCATGTTACAGCCACTCGCCATCAGGTAAAATAGGTCCATGTTCACAGAGGAATGTAATAACTAGACAAAACTTCTTCTGGCTGTTTCCATTGCCCTGCCCCTATGGTGCAGCACATACCTTTTCATATGTTAAAGTCCATAAAAGCACAAGTCTATATTCTGAAACCTACAAATTCCAAATGGACCCTCTGCACACTGCTACGCCCTTCACAGCAAACTATGCAATGTAAAACAGGGATATTTAGTTCACATATATTGCAATACATGTTTAAGCTGACCAACTCCGTCAAAGTAATCCCTCTTCTGGCCAGTCCTACACTGCCTTGCCACTACAAGTGCTACAGTGGACACCATGCCAACCTGGGACATAAAGACAAGATGGGGGAGAGCGACTAGGTTCAGATCTGGTCACTGACCTGTGTATAACAGAAAAAGAGATATACCTGTACTCAGATCTTTTTATTTTTTTATATTCTGAAACCCTGACCTGGATTCCCACTGGCGGGTACTGCACATGAAGAATAACTATTTTTTGCTCACAGTTTCCACCTACTGGCTTTCAATCCCTGGACCAAATGACTCCAAGGCATGCCTCCTCTGGTACTTATGTTCTCCACAAGGAGGCAGTGCCATGAACACAAGGGAAAGAGCAGGACAGAAGTTAACTCCCTCTGAGTCAATCAGGAGAGAGAGGGGATGGGGCCAAGCCACGGCTTTGTGTGTGAATGGACACACAGAGCGCCAGCTTGGGAGCGAGCCTGCTTGGGTGTTCCCATTAAAAGCTGCTTGCTCTGGAGGCACTCAGCAGGAGCGAGGGACCAGGAGCTTCAGCGAGGGACCCGAGAAAAGGAGGATTTTTTTCCTGGAATCCTCATTAAGCTTGGGATAAATACTACAACCTAATTGTACAATCTTCATAGCCCCCCTTAGATCTTTCCAAGACTATGTAATAGAAGATCTGCCTAAACACTCCATTCCATTTGTTTCCACACTAATAAGCCCTCATACTAAATTTGTTGGAGAATCTAAAGAAGATTGTACTATCGGATTCCAAAGTGTATGTAGGCAGGTGTAGTTTGGCTCCCTGCGTAGGTGGCCCTGTTCATTAGCTTCCATGCAGAGAGACAGGGGAAGGCAAACCTATGTTCCTCTGAAGCCTCCATAGGAATCTTCAGGAGAGCAGCTGTTTAATTGGATGTTGCCACCCTGGTTGACCTCTGCGGCCATCTTTGGTGTTGGCAGCGCTAATAAATAGCGCTGCCCCCTTAGGTTGGCACACATTTTGCTGAGTAGCTAGGTTGGGGACTGAGACATCACTGGACAGAGATAGAGTGCCTATTGTAGGGAAAGGTTCTAGTGGAGGAGAGACAGAATAGGGACTATTGCTTGTGTCTTGTGCAGGAAGGAACCCATTCTCATATAGATGCCTCGTTGTGGACTGCCTTCCATCCACCTCCATTGTCAGATGCTGTTGAGTATTAGTGTGTATCCACTGTAAGTGTTGCCAGGCCAGTGAGGCTGTGTATACAGGCTATTTACTATCTTCTCAGAACTCCTACATCAGTATACTATTTTGCACTACTACACATTTTAATGTGACTCTAGGGGCTTAGATACACTTTACTCATGTGGCAATAGACAACCTACATTTATTTAAAGTAGTTGAAAAAGACATGAAATATGAACAAAGCATATTCCTCTATAGTATGTGTTTGTCTCAATCCAGAGTACTAATTACCATTTCTCTCTGCTGGCTCATTCCTCTGCTATCTGCATGAGCCACTTCTGACAAGTTTTCCTGACACTAAGAGAAACAAGGTGGTGGGGGAGGGAGCTCCAGCACACAGCCTGTTATTGATAGCTTCAGCTACTGTATATTACTGTATGAAAGGGGGGTGGGGCTTGTCCTTTTCCTCCAATCAGATCTCACTTCACTTGGTATATCTAAGAGTTTAAAACCACTTCACAGTGCCTTGAAAAAGTATTCATACACCTTCAAATTTTCCACATTTTGTCGTCTTACAAGCAAAAACATAAATTTATTTTATAGGTATATGTGATAGACCAACACAAAGGGGCACATAATTGTGAAGTGGAAGGAAAATGATTAATGACAAATATTTATTCATTTACAAATAAATATGTAAAAAGTGTGGTGTGCATTTGTATTCAGCCCCCTTTAATCCGATACCCCTAACTAAAAGTGGAACCAATTGCCTTCAGAAGTCACCTAATTAGTAAATAGAGTCCACCTGTGTGTCATTTAATCTCAGTATAAATACAGCTGTTCTGTGAGGTTCTCAGAGGTTTGTTAAAGAACCTTAGTGAACAAACATCATCATGAAGGCCAAGGAACACACCAGACAGGTCAGGGATAAAGTTGTGGAGAAGTATAAAGCAGGGTTAGATTATAAAAAAAATATCCCAAGCTTTAAACATCTCAGGGAGCTCTGTTCAATCCATCATACAAAAATGGAAAGAGTATGGCACAACTGCAAACCTACCAAGACATGGCCGTCCACATAAACTGACCGGGCGGGCAAGGAGAGCATTGATCAGAGAAGCAGCCAGGAGGCCCATGGTAACTCTGGAGGAGCTGCAGAGATTCACAGCTCAGGTGGGAGATTCTGTCCACAGAACCACTGTTAGTCGTGCTCTCCACAAATCTGGCCTTTATGGAAGAGTGGCAAGAAAAAAGCCATTGTTGAAAGAAAGCCATAAGAAGACCCGTTTGCAGTTTGAGAGAAGCCATGTGGGGGACACAGCAAACATGTGGAAGATGTTGCTCTGGTCAGATGAGACCAAAATGGAACTTTTTGACCTCAAAGAAAAATGCTGTGTATGGTGGAAAACTAACACTGCACATCACCCTGAACACACCATCCCCACTGTGAAACATGGTGGCAGTATCAGCATGTTGTGAGGATGATTGTCATCAGCAGGGACAGGGAAGCTGGTCAGAGTTGATGGGAAGATGGATGGAGCCAAATACAGGACATTCTTAGAAGAAAACCTGTTAGAGTCTGCAACAGACTTGAGACTGGGGCGGGCGCTCACCTTCCAGCAGGACAACGACCCTAAACCTACAGCCAGAGCTACAATGGAATGGTTTAGATCAAAGCATATTTATGTGTTAGAATGGCCCAGTCAAAGTCCAGACCTAAATCCAATTGAGAATCTGTGGCAAGACTTGCTGATCACAGACGCTCTCCATCCAATCTGACAGAGCTTGAGCTATTTTGCAAAGAAGAATGGGCAAAAATGTCCTCTCTAGATGTGCAAAGCTGGTAGAGACTTCCCCAAAAAGACTTGCAGCTTTAATTGCAGTGAAAGGCGGTTCTACAAAGTATTGACTCAGGGGGGCGCCATACAAATGCCCCCCACACTTTTTACTTATTTATTTGTAAAAAAATTGAGTTGAAAACCATTTATCATTTTCCTTCCACTTCACAATTACGTGCCACTTTGTGTCGGTCTATCACATAAAATCCCAATAAAATACATTTACGTTTTTGGTTGTAACGTGACAAAATGTGGGAAATTCAAAGGGTATGAATACTTTTTTAAGGCGCCGTAATTGTGTAAATTCAGTGTATTCCAGTAAGACTCTAAATGGAAACAAACTAAGATAATTGCAAAGCAAAGAGCCTGGTGAGGTTATCCTCCCTAGGCTCTTTGTTTTCTTTGACAGTATACAGCACTCACCTGATACACTTTCCCTTAAAATAACATTGGCTAGTAAAGGTATGAACATATGCCCATCTCGTCCACAGATAACGGAGGGCAGCCAAGCTCCAGATGTTGTTTTAACCATGCCAAGAGATACTGCAACTATAATACAACAGGGGGATTACATGAGACGTCCAGCAAAGCGCAACAGATACAGCTGATGCAGCAAGAGATAATCAAAGCAATCCCATGTTTAGCGCGGGCCATCTGGAAAAAAAGAAGAAGATGGATTCGGGGTTACTACAAATTGCATGGCTCAATAGTTATATTTTTAATGAGACCCCCCACCCCACCCCACAGCAATTTCTCCCCGTGACACTTGGCAGTGTCAGTTTACTAACTGTGTTCACAGTTCTAAAAATGCTCATTGCTGAAAGACTGGCGTTTAAAGGAGACCTTGGCACTGATTCATCCAGTATTGGGCAGCACTCGAAGCACCATAACCACTTCAGCCCCCGGAAGGATTTCACACTTTATAACCAGATCACTTTTTGCGATTTGGCACTGTGTAAAAAAAGAGCGCCAATTTTGCAAAAAAAACAGTTTTTCTTACTTTTTGCTAAAATACAAATCAAAAAAACAAAAATATATAAAAAAACATTTTTTTTTCATCTGTTTTGGCCGATTTATATTCTTCCTCATATTTTTGGTTAAAAAAATCGCAATCAGCGTTTATTGGTTGGTTGCGCAAAAGTTGCTGCGTTTACGGCTGATGAGAGTTAATTTCTGGAGTATTTATTCTTTATTTTTTAGTAATGGCGGCGATCTGCGATTTTTAGCGGTACTGCGATATTGCAGCGGACATGTTGGACCATTTTGACACTTTTTTGGGACTATTGGCATTTATACAGAGATCAGTGCTATAAAAATGCGCTGATTACTGTGTAAAAGCCATTGGCAGTGAAGGGGTTAACCTGTAGGAGGGGTTAACTGTGTTCCCTCAGTGTGTTCTAACTGTATGGGGGCTGGGCTGGCGGGGGGGGGGAATGATCACGGCTTCCATATACAGGAAGCCTGTGATCACATCCCTTTCCCCTCTGTCAGAACGGACCTCCATTCTTTCACTGCGGGGGGGCCATCGCGGGTAACCGGCGGCGATCGAGTCCGCCCTACCCGCTCCCTGGCCCCCCCAGAACACAGTGATTGCGCGAGCGCGCCTACGGCAGAGCGCACACGCTCACATTGCTAGTTATCGCGGCCGCCATCCTGTGATGGCGGTTTGCGATAACGAACCACTTTGCCGCCGTCAAGCCATGGGGGCGGTCGGCAAGTGGTTAAAGTTCACTTAGGAATTTTACAATGGCCTCTGATTCATTATTATTGTATGTTATTCTAGCATGCATTATGTTATTATATTATATTTTACATTAGTTATTATTAATATTAGTAGTAGTAGTGGTAGTAGTAATAGTAGTGTCATTTATATTATATTTTATATTTTTTATTATATCATATGATTATCCTCCTGGCCATTCAGGAAGCGGGTCCTGAGACCCGATTGGCCGAGAAGCACGGGCATCAGAGGCGTAACTAGAACCTTCAGGGCCCGGGTGCAAGAAATTATGAAGGGCCCCCCTGACACCTGGCCAGGGCCCTCCCTCTTCCCACCGATCCTGATGCCCTTTACTCCCATCGTAGGTCCCTTTATTACAGTCCTGCAGCGGCACCCTTTCATAAGCTCTGCAGCGGGTTCCCCTTTCTGCCATCTTTATGCCTCCCCATAGAGGTGCCAGGGCCCGTTCGCAATTGCAACCTTTGCAATTCTGATATTTCCCTCACTGATGTCAGTAGTTTTTAATTTTTATTTTAATTTTACTTTTTTACCATTTCATTTTATTTCCTTTACAATTTTTTTTTTATTTATTTTAGGAGCTCTGTTGGGGGGCTTTGATGAGATATCAGGGGGTCTAAACAAACCTCAGCCCTCAGTCTCCATCTATGTAGCCTCAGCTGCACAGAATGAATGGACAGGAATATTTGAGTACCAATCCTCCCATTCATTCAGAAATGGAAGTATAGTAAAAACAATTTTAATATGCTTCAGTTATGAATGAACCAATTGGTACCAATCACTGACTCTGTCCATTCAGAAAAGGAAGGAGCCGGTAAATGACAAATTTGCCAACCCGTTCTCATCTCTCCATCATGACATCTTCTACAGCAGCTGGCAGGAGAGAGGAGGGGGAAGACGGCAGCTCTGTGGGGGGACCAGGGAAGCACACAGGGACCCTGGGAACAGCAGAAGACAGGTAAACTGGATAGGAGGACAGCATATAGGGGAACCAATCTCCTCCATTAGGAGGAAAATGGAGGAGATTGGTACCGCTAAATGCCACCCCCACCATCCCTCCTATCCAGGTGTACAAGGGAGGCACATTGGCCCCCTGGAGGATGGGGCCCGGTTGCAATCGCAACCCCTGCAAACCCTATCATTACGCCCCTGACGGGCATCCATTCTCCTTCCTCCCAACCGGCTTGGTGCTGCACATCATCCAGGCATGTCTGACACTTTGGGACGGCTCAGCTCCCCTGGTCTTCAGTCCCCCTTCCCAGTTGGCTTCCCTTCATGATCGTTCTGGCAGGCACACCGGACCCTTCCACTTGGTCCAGGGTGGTTACACATCTTCCCACATTCCATGGCATCACATCTCCCCGGATACGGCCATGTCCTTCACTTCAAGGAGTGCGGGGCTGATGGGCCGACGGATGAGTGAGCGACAGGGGGGGTTTGGGGGGGTGGTGGGTGGTTTGTTGGCCGCCTCCCCCCCCCAAAATGGAGCACCAGCCGCCACTGGGGTGCACAGAAGGAGAAGGATCCCATGTTCAGTATAGCTAAATAGTGCAGCGCTGTTGAACATTACAGGGTACCTCCACTCAGAAGTACTGTGAATGTGTAAATAAATACAATAAAGTGCATAATAATGAACACCATTCGCTGGAAAAGCGACAGAAATGTGCAAAAAACATCAAACTGAGAAATATTAAAATTAATAAAAATAAGCAACAAAAAATTTCCAAACTGAGTCCATCAATAAACAATGGGGTGATGCGATCCTTATAGGTGGTAATAGAGAGTGAATCAAATTCTCATAATCCACCACGTGCAGAGTGAACCTCCACCATATCAAGCTAGGGTACTCTTACCAGAACTAGTAGAATACATGCGCGTAAGGATAGAGACGGCATGGACCTTCCAGAACTTCCATCAAATTTCGTACATGGATGATAGAGACCACATAGGTAATATCATATCCACAAAGGATCCTATTCGGTATAATGGTCACTTCCCAGGACCAGGGAACCATATGGACCGGATATACCCAAAAAAATATCCCAGGGATGATTGTAGTAAAACCTGTGATCACTGGTCAGAGCAGAGAGATCCCATGTTCAACCTGCTCTGATCTAGGGCAGCCTTTATCAACTAGGGTGCCTTCATGCTTCTTCAGGGGTGCCTTGACAAAATACCCAAAAATTGCCCAAAATTGTATACAAGCCAGCGGATAGATGAAGCCTGCCTTTTAGATACACAAAGCCACTAGTTTTCATTGCACACCATGTCAACCTAGTACTTGCTGGTAATTGCTGGCATCATCAGTTGAATAGCACTGCACACTGTCTCTAAATTGCAGGTATAATAGCCAGCTCCTGGCTACATTCTCCCCCCACTTGAATTCTTTGGTTCCCAAAGAGGTGGAGATATTAAACTATTTAAACATTATGGAAAGAAAGGGTTATTAACAAGTCTATAATGACATTAACTACAATCTAGACTCAGCAAATATTGACACACATCTGGATTTTTCTGGAACCATTCGTATACACTTTTGGTTAATTCAAAATCAGTTTTTGAACAGACCAGGGCAATTGCTGTGCCCCACCCATTGGTGTCAGAGTTCAGAGCAGAGTCGCCCCTAACCAATTGACAGTAGGAAGATTAGCCGTGGGAATTTGCCTTTGAATGGTAGGAATCAGTTCTCTCCTAGAGTGTCATAAGTGAGTCTCTTTGGAGGATGTACAGCAGGGATATGCAATTAGCGGACCTCCAGCTGTTTCAGAACTACAAGTCCCATGAGACATAGCAAGACTCTGACAGCCACAAGCATGACACCCAGAGGCAGAGGCATGATGGGACTTGTAGTTTTGCAACAGCTGGAGGTCCGCTAATTGCATATCCCTGATGTACAGTATATCCCGCCTCAGTCGAATGGGAGGATACTTCTCAGGTGTCTGCAAGGAATTCGCCGATACTTCGGCATGGCTTGGTTCCCCTGGTCTTCGGTCCCGCTTCCCAGTTGGCTTCCCTTCATAATCGGCTTGGCTCGTTCTGGCAGGCACCCCGGACCCTTCGACTTGGTCCAGGGTGGTTACACATCTTACCACATCTCCCCGGATACGGCCATGTCCTTCACTTCAGGGTTAAGTGCAGGGCTAGTGGACAGGTGGACAAGCAAGTTACGGGCGGGTTTGGGGGAGATGGGGTGGTGGGTGATTTGTTGGCCGCCCCCTAAAATGGAGCACCAGCCACCACTGGTGTGCACAGAACCCTCCCTGCCCTTAGGATGATCCCATGTTTAACCTGCCCTGATAGGTCTAGGGCAGCCGTTATTAACTAGGGTGCCTTCATGTTTCTTCAGGGGTGCCTTGACAAAATACCCAAAAATTGCCCAAAATTGTATACAAGCCAGCAGGTGGATGAAGCCTGCCTTTTAGTTACACAAAGCCACTAGTTTTTATTGTGCATCGTGTCAACCTGGTAGTTGCTGGTAGTTTCTAGTAGTTGCTGGCAACAGTGGTTGATAAGGAGAATGTTGGAAGCCTGCAAAGCATCCTTGTTTCCCCCTCACCTGGCCCATCAGCACTGGGGTCACATTAGCTGAGTGAGGGAGAGTTACTGAGGAAGATAACAAACATTGGAATACGAGTCAGTACCTGTGTGCTTTATTATAATAAGCCTTGGTTCACACTATGAACCTCATGTGAATCGTACAGGAACCGTACCGCACCACATTCCTGTTCAATTCACATGTGATTCAGTGCGGTGATTCATTTTGAATGGCCTCAAATGGCACTGCATTGCAGCAAAGTAATGCATGCACAGGGCCGGCTCTACCACTAGGCGGAGTAGGCGGCCGCCTAGGGCGCACTGCCGCCCAGGGCGCCCTGCCCCTGTCCATATACTACCCTAGCCTGTCCATACACTACCCCAGCCTGTCCATATACTACCCCAGCCTGTCCCTATACTACCCCAGCCTTTCCATATACTACCCCAGCCTGTCTATATACTACCCCAGCCTGTCCATATACTACTGTAGCCTGTCCAAATACATGCGGACCACGGCTGGCACGAGGAAGCGAGCTGATGCCGCCATTAATTGTCTTTAGGCCGGGTCCAGAAGCACAGGTGCGGGCCTGTGGACCACGGCTAAAGAAATAGGTAGAGAGTCCCTGCAAAAATCTCTACCTCCGCCACCTCCATTGTATACATGGACAAGGCAAAGGGGGTGGAGTCAGGGGCAGAGCCAAAGGGGGGTGCGGCAAAATGAGGTTGTGCCTAGGGTGTAAAAAATTCTTGCACCAGCCCTGTGCATGCACCATTTTTTGAACTGCACTTCAACCAAATTGCATAGAACTTTTCCAGTGCAATCCGGTGCTGGCCAACGCACTGTGCTTGCGATCTGCGTTTGGGGTGTTGTTAAGATTGCACTGGCACTCGCTGCAGATCGCAAGTGCAGTGCATTATGAATGCATTGTGTGAAACGTGCACGGATCGCGTGGTTTTCTGCACCACATTAGTGGGAACCTAGGCTTAATCACCTCTAACGTTGGGTGTTCTACATGTGTGGATGTAGTTGTTTATGTAACACTATTGGCTGACTTTTTTACATTTTAGAATGGGGTGCAGAATTTTAAAGGGATTCTTGAGGGAAAAAAAGATTGAGAAACACTGGTCTAGGAGATCATCCTTTGTCTGGGCAGGAATGGGTTAAAGTGTGTACATGCTCCCCTACCACTTGGTTAATTGCACACGTGGAAGACATGCAGCCCAGCACTTGGGATCCATTACATACCAGATCATCAATAGAAAAAGTATTCATACCCCTTGAAATTTTCCACATTTTGTCACGTTACACCCAAAAACATAAATGTATTTTATTGGGATTTTATGTGATAGACCAGCACAAAGTGACTCATAATTGTGAAGTGGAAGGAAAATGATAAATAGTTTTCATTTTTTTTTTACAAATAAATATGTGAAAAGTGTGGCGTGCATTTTTATTCAGCCCCCTTCACTCTGATACCCCTAACTAAAATCTAGTGGAACCAATTACCTTCAGAAGTCACCTAATTAGTAAATAGAGCCCACCTGTGTGTCATTTAATCTCAGTATAAATACAGCTGTTCTGTGGAGCCCTCAAAGGTTTGTTAGAGAACCTTAGTGAACAAACAGCATCATGAAGGCCAAGGAACACACCAGACAGGTCAGGGATAAAGATGTGGAGAAGTTTAAAGCAGGGTTAGATTATATAAAAATATTGCAATCTTCGAACATCTCATGGAGTAGCTGTTCAATCCATCATCCGAAAATGGAAAGAGTGTGGCACAACTGCAAACCTACCAAGACATGGCCGTCCACCTAAACTGACAGTTCAGGCAAGGAGAGCATTAATCAGAGAAGCTACCAAGAGGCCCATGGTAACTCTGGAGGAGCTGCAGAGATTCGCAGCTCAGGTGAGAGATTTTGTCCACAGGACAACTAATAACCGTGCTCTCCACAAATCTGGGCTTTATGCAAGAGTGGCAAGAAGAAAGCCATTGTTGAAAGAAAGCCATACAAAGTCCTGTTTGCAGTTTGTGAGAAGCCATATGGGGGCACAGCAAACATGTGGAAGAAGGTGCTCTGACCAAATGAGACCAAAATTGAACTTTATGGCCTAAAAGTAAAACGCTATGTGTGGTGGAAAACTAACACTGCACATCACCCTGAACACACCATCCCCACTGTGAAACATGGTGGTGGCAGCATCATGTTATGGGGATGCTTTTCTGCAGCAGGGACAGGGAAGCTGGTCACAGTTGATGGGAAGATGGATGGAGCCAAATACAGGGCAATCTTAGAAGAAAACCTGTTAGAGTCTGCAAAAGACTTGAGACTGGGGTGGAGGTTCACCTTCCAGCAGGACAACAACCCTAAACATACAGCCAGGGCTACAATAGAATGGTTTAGGTCAAAGCATATTCATGTGTTAGAATGGCCCAGTCAAAGCCCAGACCTAAACCCAATTGAGAATCTGTGGCAAGACAGAAAATTGCTCCCCATCCAATCTGACAGAGCTTGGGGTATTTTGCAAAGAAGAATGGGCAGAAATGTCCTCTCTAGAAGTGCAAAGCTGGTAGAGACTTCCCCAAAAAGACTTGCAGCTGTAATTGCAGAGAAAGGCGGTTCTAAAAAAAGAAGATTCTAACGGGACATAAACCGAG
>BLSH010192566.1:1683753-1695832 GCA_018402905.1 Glandirana rugosa | reverse complement strand
AGGCAATGATTTTTGAACAATAATCTGTCCCTCTAAGCAGAAGCCTCTACCTAGTGCAGTCAGATCGCTCAAAGCAGCAGTATGTGAAATCTCAAATTACTCCCACAATCTGATCGTTGTGTACGATCGCACAATCTGATCGTTGTGTACGATCGCACAATCTGATCGTTGTGTACGATCGTAACGATCGTTGTGTTAGGCAGGGTTTGATCTGCAATGTGTCACTCAAAGCAGCAGTATGTGAAATCTCAAATTACTGCAACAATCTGATCGTTGTGCACAATCGTAGCGATCGTTGTGTTATGCAGAGTTTGATCTGCAATCTGCAATCTGTCACTCAAAGCAGCAGTATGTGAAATCTCAAATTTCTGCAATCTGTCCCTCAGAGCAACAGCAGTAGTAATCTCAGGATGCAGGATCAGATGTTAAAATATCTGCAATCTCTCCCTCACAAAAACGCCGGCAGCTTCCTCCCCTACACTAACCAAAGAGCATGTGACATGCAGCACTGTGACTCCAGCTTATAAAAAGGCTGGGTCACAAGATGCACTGGCCAATCACAGCCATGCCATTAGTAGGCATGGCTGTGATGACTTCTAAGGGCAAACCAGGGAAACGCTTGTTGATAGGCTGCCCTTCAGCTATTCAACATGCTTGATCAACTACCAGAACCCAAACCTGAACGTTTTTTGAAATGTCTGTGTTCGGGTCCGGGTCACGGACACCCGAAAGTTCGGTACGGACCCGAACATTACAGTCCGGGTTCGCTCAACACTAGTAACGTCTTAAATTATTGCAAGTTCTCTCAGCTGAAGACAAGCAAATCTTGCAATACAGCTGTACCTCTCAATACAGTTCTCAAACAAGAGAAATATGCATTTCTGCAACTAGGGGGCACTGCAGGGGAAAGGCTCCAGTTTAGTTTGCTTGTGGACTCCATCTCGTACCTCCTACAGTTGGGTGATTGTTGAGATACAGTAGATGATCATTTCTGTCCTCTCAGGAATGACAGGTAGGAGCGTAAATTTGTCTGACAAATTAGTTTATCTGTATAACCTTTACATGATTCCTATTAATGTTCTCCACCATCACAGCATAATGTTTCCCTATAGTCTGGTCAATATTTTTTTTCTTTTCCTCCTCTCATTAAAATGGTGAGACCAACATCTACAGTTGGAAAACATTTCCACAGTGCAATTTCTGCTGAGAGCAAAGCTGTAATTTGCAGATATTGTGAAAAGAAATATTATTTTCCAAATGCTACAAAGACAACAAAGTACATCCTGGCATGCCAGGGCTGCCTAAAGACATTAACAAATACTTTATGGAATGAAATGATAAGGACCAGAATGAAAGTGTGAGGAGCTTTTCCCTCCAGAGTTCTCGTTCCAGAAATACTGTTTCTTCTGGATCATCACAAACTATTTCTTCACCAGCAGAATACTCAAGGAAGGAAGTGTTGCAAACCACAGCCTCCCAAAAATACACAATCCCTTCATTCATAGAGAAAATTACATCTGAAAATCAGGAGAACATTCATCAAGCTCTTCATAAAGCAATATATGCTTCTGGATCAACATTGTCAGTAACTGAAAATGCATATTGGCAATAAGCTTTGAAATTATTATGAGATAAAGGGGAAGGAGGGGGTGGTTAGCAGTTCTCATGTATAGGTGAAATGTTCTTAACATATAAACTCCTTGTTATTCCATTTAAAATAAAAAATGAAATAAAAAAAAATCTAAAAAGCAAGTTTAGTTTATTTGCTGAATAAGCTGTACTTTTATTTCAAGCACAATACTGTCATATGCGGGCGGCACAGTGGTGTAGTGTATAGCACTTTCGCCTAGCAGCAAAAGGGTCGCAGGTTCGAATCCCAACCATGGCACTACCTGCATGGAGTTTGCATGTTCTCCCTGTGCCTGCGTGGGTTTACTCCGGGTACTCCGGTTTCCTCCCACACTCCAAAGACATGCTGGTAGGTTGATTAGATCCTGTCTAAAATTGCCCCTAGTATATGTATGAATGTGAGTTAGGGACCTTAGATTGTAAGCTCCTTGAGGGTAGGGATTGATGTGAATGTACAATATACATGTAAAAGCGCTGCGTAAATTGACGGCGCTATATAAGTACCTAAAATAAATAAATAAAAAAAAAAAAAAAAAAAATATGCATTTCACCTTCCCAGTGTAACAAAATGACTTTCAGTTTGTAAAACTATTCCACACTGAATTTTTTTTCAAGTTTTGCAAAATTTCCTAAAATGTTTTATTCCCATGGCTTAAACATTTCTGGTCATTTTATATCTCTACAGTTTATGCAACATTCCCCTAACTAGCTCAATTATGCTGCCCAGGCATACCTCAGCAAGATGGTAGTCCATGGTAGGTGTTCATCCAATGCTTGACACATTTCTGGCCTCCTGGCGTCCTCTGATGGACTACCGGATGTAGCAATCCCTCTCAGTGTCCAATGACAGTCACATCATCTCCCCTCTGCAAAAACGAGCCTCAAACCTGTCCTTCCCCCGTCTTTATATAAAAGGGTGGATAGACAAGGTCCAAAACGCCCAGAAATCGGGGTAAAGAACATTAACCCCTTCTCCAGCCTGGGTCAGCCGCTGACTAACTAGCAAACCTTAGGCAACCTGCCTACAGGCTGCCTCCAGTAATGCATTCTGATATTTATGATAATAATTGATTTAAGGAAAAAGTGCCAGCAATCACATGATCTGGGGCTGAACCATCACTAAATGTCAAGGCAATGCCTACTTTGGTGATTCCCAGAGTAACACCCCAGCAAACCTTCCCCACAGCTCAGTCACCATCTAATTGATGACGACAATACAGAATAAAGTTTATTAATAAGACGCCTGACAATAGAATGCAGATTGCTGGGATAAATTGGGCAATAGAGTTGTGTTTTGTAGACAAAGCAAACATTTCATTATCTCAGTGCCATCGTCAGCCAAGAAACACATTTACTGATCACCACTTAGAACTGCTGACTGCTAATTTATAGCAATTAGAAAAGACATTTCTTAAAGGTTGTGAACAGAGAAGTATAGAACTGCCAGATATGTGGGACTAGGGTCCTTAATTTAATTTACTTTTTATTTACATTTGTAGATGAGAGATAAATGGGAGGAAGGAAGGGAAAGATGGAGAGGGAAGGAAGACAGGAAAACAGGAAAGGAGGGGAAATAAGAAGGAAAGGAATGAAGGATTGGGAGGGGAAAGAGGGATGGAGGGAAGTATGGAAGGGGCAAAGGGGAATGGAAAAGAGGAGAAGCGAAGGAAGACAGGAAAAAAAGGAAAGGAGGGGAAAGAAGGAAGACAGGAAATAAGGAAAGGAGGGGAAAGAAGGAGGAAAGGAATGAAGGAATAGGAAGGAAAAGAGGGATGAAGGGAAGGAAGGAAGAAAGGAATGAATGAAGGAAGGAAGGAAGGGAAAGGGGAGAAAGGGAAGGAAGACAGGAAAATAGGAAAGGAAGGGAAAGGAGGAAGACAGGAAAAGTGGATAGGAGGGGAAAGAAAGAAGACAGGAAAAGAGGTTAGGAGAGGAAAGAAAGAAGACAGGAAAAGAGGATAGGAGCGGAAAGAAGGAAGACAGGAAAAGAAGATAGGAGGTGAAAAAAGGTGGAGAGAAAAAGAGCAAAGGAGGGGAAAGAAGGAAGATGGGAAGAAAGGAAAAGGGGGAAAGAAGGAAGACAGATAATGAGGCAAAGAGGGGAAGGAAAGAAAGAAAGAAAGAAAGAAAGAAAGAAAGAAAGAAAGAAAGGAAGAAAGAAAGAAAGAAAGAAAGAAAGAAAGAAAGAAAGAAAGAAAGAAAGAAAGAAAGAAAGAAAGAAAGAAAGAAAGAAAGAAAGAAAGAAAGAAAGAAAGTGGAAGAATGAAAGGGGAAGAAAGAAAGGGGAAGGAGCAAAGAAGGTAGAAAGGAGGAAAGGGGAAGGAGGAAAGAAGGAAAGGGGAAGGAGGAAAGGGGAATGAGGAAAGGGGAAGAAGAAAGGAGAAGGAAGAATGAGGAAGAAGGAAAGGGGAAGGAGCAAAGAAGGAAGAAATGAGGAAAAGGGAAAGAGGGAAGAAGGAAAGGAGAAGGAGGAAAGAAGGAAGGAAGGAGGAAAGGGGAAGGAGGAATGAAGGAAAGGGGAAAGAGAAAAGAAGGAAGGAAGGAGGAAAGAAGGAAGAAGGAAAGAAGGAAGAAAGGAGGAAAGGTGAAGGGGGAAGAAAGAAGGAAAGGGGAAGGAGGAAATAAGGAAGAAAGGAGGAAAGGGGAATGAGCAAAGGGGAAGAAGAAAAGGGAAGGAAGAATGGGGAAGAAGGAAAGGGGAAGGAGCAAAGAAGGAAGAAATTAGGAAAAGGGAAAGAGGGAAGAAGGAAAGGGGAAGGAGGAAAGAAGGAAGAAAGGGTGAAAGGGGAATAAGGAAAGAAGGAAAGGGGAAGGAGGAAAGAAGGAAAGGGGAAAGAGGGAAGAAGGAAAGGGGAAGGAGGAAAGAAGGAAGAAAGGAGGAAAGGTGAAGGGCGAAAGAAGGAAGAAAGGAAGGGGAAGGAGGAAAGAACGGAAGAATGGAAAGGGATGGCGGAAAGAAGGAAGAAAGGGGAAGGGGGAAAGCGTGAAAATAGAAATAAATAAATGTAGGAAGCAAGGAGAGGGAGAAAGGAAGAAGTAAGTACAGTACTGTAAATCATACTCACAGCTTTATGGCTGTATATTGCGCAATGCCCTATTTTCAGAGGAAAGTCAGCAATGCCACCCACTCCATTTTACTCATGACAGGTCTTTGAGTAGACAGACTACTTTTTAGGGCTCTCTGAGTACTGAAGTCACTGGATTAACATGACAGCCAAGAAATCAACAATGGCAGACTTTATTTTTCCTCAGTAAAGGTTTCCTTTAATGAAGAAAGTTCTACTCTAAAATTACAAAATAGCCTGATCTAAAGAAAAAAAATAATAATACAGCCTAATTTAAGTACAGGAAAGTTCTTTGCTTTGAGTTATGTGAAAACACAATGATCAGACTAAAGAGAAATTACAGGGTAATAGCAGCAAATATTCATCGTTCCTTATAACATGGCTGTCGTTTCCCCTTGCTCCCCCCACCGAAGACCTGACATTGCTCGCTGACAGTTTAATTATCGGGGTAATGTGATAGATAAAAGAGCGCACTCTGCGACTCCCACTCACTAAACACTCGCTTGCGAATGCAGCTGCACAAATGCCGTACTAAAGCAAAGCTGAGTTGATCATTTTCCCTTTTTTCCTCTCTATATCAAACCCAATACCTTTCTATTATTTTATGTGTTGGACAACAAATCAAACAAAGCCCGGCAATCTAATGCTTAGCACCCACCACCTGCGTATGCTGCTGGCCAAACTTTCCCACCAGCAGATTAATAAAGGTTGCAGATACACTAAAAGATATCAATACAGCAGAAAATGATCATTTAGACCCTTTTCTTACTAGCGGATAGGTGGTGGAAAATTTGCCAGATTTAAAAAACACATTTGCTCTGAGTTTGTGGGGAACCTTATTGAAGTCTGGGCAAAGCCTTGTTTTTTAGTTGTCACCATATGTAGGATCAATAAGCAAGCCATTGTCAAAAAGAAGTCATGGCAAGTCAGGAAAAGCCTGTAAAATAAGAATGCTTTCAGAAATATGTATTTCTGGGGCTGTGACGTTATACGGAGGAGGGGCCTCTGGATGACGTCAGTGGTTGGCCCCGCCCCATGGCAATATAAGTCAACGCACAGCGCAGAGACACCATTTGTGTGGGAGATCGCGTCTTGTCAACATGTGAAGAAGAAGAGAGGAAGAACAGAGGGAAGAGGACAGTGGAGAAGACCAGCAAAAGAGCAGAAGGCGCTGTGGAGAGGGAAAAGAACCTGGCAGAAGAAAGAAGACCCCTCAGAAGAAAGAAGACCCCGCAAAAGAGCAGAAGAAAGAAGACGCCGGAGGGGGGAGAAGACGCCAGAGCTGATTTAATAAAATACTTTAAAAACCTGTGTAGTGTTGTTTTTTTTTTACATTTTCCTTTTAGTTGATTGGGTAGGGGTAAAATGTACCCCATATTCATTCACATAGGGTGGGGGGCAGAATCTGGGGGCCCTCTTGTTAAAGGGGGCTTCCTGATCCGATAAGGCCATAAGGCCATGGGGACAAGGTGCTTTGGGGTGGGGGGCGCAGAACCCCCTCCCCCCGCCCTAAAGCACCCATACTCTCCATGTTGAGGGCATGCAGCCTGGTATGGTCCGGGGGGGGGGTGCTCACTCGTCCCCACCCCCTCTCCTGGCTTGCCAGGCTGCATGTTCGGATAAGGATCTGGTATGGATTTTGAGGGGGACCCTACACCATTTTTTCGGCGCTGGGGTTCCCCTTAAAATCCATACCACACCAAAGGGCCTGGTATGGAATTCGGGGGTGACCCTAAACCGTTTTTTCGGCATTGGGGGTTCCCCTTAAAATCCATACCAGACCAAAGGGCCTGGTATGCTCATGGAGGGGGACCCCATGGTTTTTTTTTTAGTTTGACATGGAGTTCCCCTTCAAGATCCTCAGAGCACAAGTCGCATTCCAAAGTCGGATCAGTTAAGACAATGATCCGACTTTGATCCGACTTCAATGCTTTTCAATGGGCTGAAGTAGGATCAAAGTCGGACAAAAGTAGTACAGCAATCTTTTTCAAAGTCGGTCCCACTTTGGAAAACACAAGTCAGACCAGTTAAGACGGCTCTCATAGGGAATCATTGTTTTTGTGACGTAATGTGACTTGTGCTCCTAATGTCGGTCCGAGAATCGGACTAATGTGAACCCAGGCTGAAACACAATACGTAACTGAAACAGAAACAGCTGTGTAGTCCAGCTGTTTCTTTTAAAAAGTCCAAGAGCAGACTGAAGAGTAAATATATGGATATATCAGTATGTGTATCCATATATATATATATACCTTTGCACATACTGATATATCCATATATTTACTCTTCAGTCTGCGCTTGGACTTTTTAGCGCCTTCTGCAATCGCACAGTGCCAGTCTCCTACTTACAGTGTGTGTGGATGGCACGTCTGGTTGGTATCTGGTTGTCTGGCCCCTTTGGGATAAGTATTGACTAGGGAGGGTAGGTTTTGTAAGGCCCAGGAACTGTATGCCATTGAAATGCTAAAATATCTTTGTGCAAATTATGTGATATATTTATTGAACGTTGTCACAATTTTATGAACCCTTTTTTTCTGTTTTCGTAAAGTCTAAATCGGTGGCTTTTTGAGATCTGAGGAAGCCATAATGATGGCGAAACATGTTGGGAGAAGCTTGCCACGCCTCAAAAAACCACCAACCAACTGAGATAACCAACCGATAATCTTGTATTTGGATTATTCTTTGAGCCTTTTATATGTATTCAATTATCTTTTAAATGGAAATAACACAATTTGTATTTTTATATATATATTATTATTATTATTATTATTATTATTATTATTATACAGGATTTATATAGCGCCAACAATTTACGCAGCACTTTACAACTTGAATATACTGAATTTAGTTCTTTGTCCGCTGGCACCACTATAGTCCCACTTGGGAACCACATTCCATTTCTGTCTGGTAAAATAAAGAGCGTCTGCAAGCAACTGTGAAGCATGGTGGAGGTTCCTTGCAAGTTTGGAGCTGCATTTCTGCAAATGAAGTTGGAGATTTGGTCAAGATCAATGGAGTCCAGTTCACCTGCAGAGTAAGTTCATTCTGATGTACCAGAGCCACTGGCTCTCAAAAACAATCTCAGTATTCTTAATAGTTTAAAAGTGAAACAAGAGCTTCAAATGCAACCATTTCTTTCTAGTTCCTGGAGAGGGACACCACATGTGATATTGATTGCAATCACAGGATAATAGGTAAAACAGGCATGGAAAGTAGTCACGTTCCCTGTTTCCATCCAGGTGCAGAGCTGGGGTCTGCAGCGTCCCACGTTGTCAGGCCCGAGGAAGGAGCGTGGATGCTCCAAACGCGTGCCATCTGAAGTCAAACCCACTACTGGCTCTCCATCCTCCTGGTGACGCTCGGCTTCCTCTCCCACCCACTGCCCCGGAGCTCTGGACACCACCAGCGCTGCCAGCAACGTGGGATGCTGCAGACCCCAGCTCTCCACCCGGATGGAACGAGGGAACGTGATTACTTTCTATGCCTGTTTTATCTATTATGAGAGCAGTCCACATTAAATGCTATTGCTTTTAACCTGCTGCTACACTTAGATGGGCGCCTCTCTTTCTACTTGTTTCTTATTCACAGAGTCCTTTTTTGCACCACTCAGCAGGCTCTCTGTCTAGACCTAGCACATCTATAGACTATTGTATGGACTTCCTTCCGGATTTACCATCACTGTATGATAGACTGACTGGACACAGCCTTGTGCTGATCCTTTTTTCCAATTTTTTTCCACATTTATTGTGAAACTTACCAGTAACCTACCTACCTAGCGCTCTGCATACCTATACCAAATATGATACGGATGTAGGAGGCCTCCTAGTGGAAATGCCATTCCATGAGGGCCTCTGTAGAACTATAGACCAAGACTGGTTTGAATATAATGATCCTCTTAACTGCTGGAGGACTCATTGCAATCTAGAGACACCTCTAGCTAGTGGCGTAACAGTCTTTTCCATGAGAAACCGCATAATCTTGCTTAGAAGGGTTAGCTGTCAGTAGATATGAGCTCAAGGTTGAGCCTGAACATAAGTTCTACCTGGCTGTTCAAGTGTTTGGATGAATGCCTGAACAATTGCCCATTCAGCGGTAGACAAACGTCATGTATGATAGCGGTATTACTTATGCTAATACACATGACAGCTTCCCTTGTCAATAGGGTTGCCACATCATCCCTTTAATCCAGGACACATATGAATTACACAGGATGTTCTGAGGCTAATTTAATGCAGATGAGGCACCAAGTGAGTTTAATTACCACCTTAATCAGCCACAGAACCTGTGTAATTAGTATGTGTCCTGGATTAAAGGAATGATGTGGCAACCCTACCTGTCAATGCTTGTTAAGGAGAGTGGGAGGTGCAGATACCGCAGAGCCCTTAAAGACCAATTCTGGTCCAAAAAAGTTTTTACCATGCAATGGGGCTGTGCCAACACTGCAAGGGTAACTGCTTGTTTTGACCAAGGGAGAGTAGAAAGCCTATGCTCACCAGATCCTCCATTCCACCGGTGAAAACACACCTCTGTGATTCAGTGGTGGACTGTTCCTGATGTTCTCACATCCAGAGCAGGTTATGGGCTTGATGACGTCAGGAACAGTCCACTTCACAAGATTGTCAAACCACTGAGTGGGGGGAGCCTCACGGACCGGTCTTGTGGGAAGAGAATTGCAGAATCAGATAAGTATATCTCCATTCTCCAATCCTCTAGACAAAAATGAGCAGTTGATCCGAGCAGGGCGGGCACAGCCCCACTGCATGGAAAAACGTCTGTTTTTGCCTGGAATGCAGCTTTAGCTACCATTGGTGTCACTACATGGATCCCTATCCATGTAAGTGAAGGGGCGGGGATCCTTAATTTAAAGAAAGACCATGGGGCTTCTCCCCATCCCCTTTTTCATACCAGATACCTAAGTCTGGTATATGTCAGGGTATATGTCACGCAAAAAGAACAGAACGCATGAGGTTCATCAGGAAATCCATACCTGACCCATCAGGTCTTGTACAGATTTTAGTTGGGGCCTCACGCAAAAAAAAAAAAAGAGAGTGAAAGAGTTCCCTCAAAAATCCATACCAAACCCTTAATCCAAACATGGAAAAGAGGTTGACGAGTGTGCACCCCCCTCCTGAACCATACCAGGTCACATGCCCTCAATATGGGAGGAGTACCTTGCCAATGGCAAAGCACCCTGTCCTCATATTAATGAGGACAAGGGCCTCTTCCCCACAACTCTGGCTAAGGTGGTTGTAGGGGTCTGTGGGTGGGGGAACTTATCAAAATCTGGAAGCCCCCTTTAAAAATAAGGGATCACCAGGATACTACTGACCACTCCATTGTGAATGAGTATGAGATGCATAGTACACCTACTCATTCATGCAGAAAAAAAAGTTGAAACCTAGAAATAAAGACATGTACACCCATCCAAAATGTGCCATGTTGTAAATCCATTGGCAATCACATCCTCCAGCGATGCAGATCCACATGAATTATGATGCCTGACGACCTGCCGAGAGAGCTTGTACTTTTGCAAAACAACAGACTTGCTGGTCGGATCACCAGATGAAAATAGAAGAAAGTAAGCCTGAAAAAGAACACAAATACCGACATCACATCTAAGAATTGGTAAGCTACAATACAGGGTGGGCCATTTATATGGATACACCTTAATAAAATGGGAATGGTTGGTAATATTAACTTCCTGTTTGTGGCACATTAGTATATGTGAGGGGGGAAACTTTTCAAGATGGGTGGTGACCATTGCGGCGGACATGTCGGACCATTTTGACACTTTTTTGGGACCATTGGCACTTATACAGCGATCAGTGCTATGAAAATGCTCTGATTACTTTGTAAATGTCACTGGCAGAGAACTGCCTGCACCCCCCTGATGGCGGCCCTGCCTGTAGGTACTGTAAATATCTCCTAAACTTGCGCTGTTTATGAGATATTTACGATATGCGCTTGCACCGACCCGCTCATGCCGTTTCTTCAGGGCCCGTGCCGTGACCGGCGGCTCCCATGTGCACGTGCGGGAGAGACGTCATCGCGGCTCTAGCCAATCATAGCGCTGAAGCACGCAAACCCGGAAGAAAGATGTCGGCCGTGTCTACAGTGCACGGACAAAACTGCAGGGCTTCGTTCTGAGGTAAGTATCTTATAATGAGCTAGTATGCGATGCATACTAGCTCATTATGCCCTTGTCTTGCAGGGTTTTGTTTTTTTTTTTCAGAGGTTTACAACCTCTTTAAGAGTCAGACTAATTGGTATTCATTTTGTAATTCTACTGTCTGTATCATTTTGAAACTATTTTTTTTTTTTCCTTATCTAACCTTTATTACATAGAACAGCAATGTGAAATACGTTATTTTGCCACTTTTTACTTCTCTCTCTCTACAGATACAGTCATCAGCTTTATCCGCAGCTTTTCAGCCCAGGCTTGTGGTTTCTATAAAACAGGCATTCGTTCTGCCGGCTCTTTCTATTTCAGCGGCTAAGGCAATTCATGAAATTGGATGGTCCGGAAGCACCGCAGAGAGCTCTTTGTGTATTTATCACATTTTGCCAAACATTACTTATTTTATGATGGAGTGCTTCAGAACCAATTCCATCCAAACCCATTTTGATAAGATTGAATGTAATTTTATGAAGACATTCCAGGTATTTTTTTTTTTTTAAGTTTTGCTTGAAAAAAAAATCCATATTTTGAAATAGAAATGATTTAAAGCAGACTTTCAGGGCTGAAAAAGTTACTAAACTGAGCTGCCCTCCCACAAAAGTGGGCACCACGGAATAGTAAAGGGTATCTCTTTGTTCTCTGCTTCTCTTGAAAGCACTTCTGTCTGCTAACATGTCCCAAATTTCAGGGTTGCAGAAATTAACCACTTGCTGTCTAGGGAAGTTTGTAAATCACACAAATGTTAAAACCAACATTTTTTTGCTATGAAATTACTTAGAACCCCCAAACATTATACATTTTTTGAAAGCAGAGGCTGTGTCATATCAATTAATAGTGGAGCAGCTGTCAGTAGCGGCTTGTGCTCAATATTCTGGGGGGGCAGTGGTGGCTGGTAATTTTTTTTATTGTGGGGGCGGCAAACAACCACCCCCCCACGCGGTCGGCGGCACCCCCTCCCCCCATCCTGCTCTCGGTCAGTCGGATCACCCGAATATTCATTCTCCCCGAGCCCACCCTTAATTGAAGCCTATTAGAGCCAACGGCTTCAAAAAACCACCCCCCCATTGGAATCCATGCGTCTGGCGCCCTGCATGTGTATTAGGGGGCATGGATGGGGGGGCAGCGCCCCTAATGGACAGGCCTCCGCTGCTGAGGGGGGAGGTGGCAAACAAACCTGAAAGTTTTTTACATATTACAAACCCCCAAG
>BLSH010192566.1:1666381-1677407 GCA_018402905.1 Glandirana rugosa | reverse complement strand
ATACACACAGCGTATTGATTGTACACTATATATCAGGGCATTCGGGGGTGTACGGTATATAGTACACTTGACGTTGTGTATTAAAATATATACAATCTAGTGTATATATATATATATATATATACACACACACATTGTATTGAGTGTACACTATATATCAGTGCATTTGCGGGTGTACATATGGTATATGGTACACTTGAAGTGGTGTCACACTTCCCTACCGGCCCATAGTAAAATTACATCATTTAACTTGAACACTGATATCTCAGAGATGCCTGCAGCTGCAGGCATCAATGAGGTATCATTCTGTTCAGCTGCCGATCCCCTTCACCATAAAAATGATCATAGTGGCTGCACAGCCACTTGATCGTTCTTACAGGCAGCGGGAGGGGACGCCCCCTCCCGCCAGCATCCGGTGCCTTTACCAACTCACCTCAGCGAACCGCCAAAGCCAGAAGGAAGTACCATTGAGATGCGAGGGACAGATCATCCCCCGTCATCTCTATGGCTCTCAGAGGACCGGGCGAGACATCATGACTAGATTGAGCGGACACCTGGATGTTCGTGTTCGTCTGGTTCGGCTGAACTTCGCGGAAAAGTTTGGGCTCGGTACCGAACTTGACCCGAACTTGACCCCGGACCCCGAACCCCATTGAATTCAATGGTGACCCGAACTTTTGGGCAAAAAATGGCTGTAAAAAAGTCCTGGAAAGGGCTAGAGGGCTGCAAAAGGAAGCAAAATGGGGATAAGGAGCAAGGTGCCCTACAAACAAATGTGGATAGAGAAATAACTTAAAATCACATAAAAAAAATAAAAATGGGAGGAGGAGGTGGATGTGGAGTAAGAGCCTAGAGGTTGAATAGGCCGTGACCGTGGCAGTGTAGGTGTCAGGAAAAGACAGTAGTCCCAGTGGTTTCCGCGGTGTTGCGCGCGCCTGTGTGCATTCGCGCGCGCCCGTGCATGCCCGTGCGCGCGCACGCGCCGGAAACAGTCAATCGGCTCTATTTAAACCAGCAGGACTTAGTGCCCGGTGCTGTCCGTTCTACAGCGTTTCCTGCACCTGTGTCCCCGGCGACTATTATTGAGTGACTTCCTGTTCCTGTGACCCCGGCTATACCTTTGGACTTGTTGTTATCCGCCTGCATCTGACCCCGGCCTGCCTACGACCATCCGCTTGTCTTACCCCTTGTACCTCTGCTGCCAGCACGTTGCCGACCCTGCCTGTACCCGACCATCCGTTTGCCTGAACCCGTTGTACCGCACCGCCCGCTAGTTGCCGACCCAGACTGAACCACTACTCTCCTGTTTGCACGAGCTCCAGTGGACTTCTGCCTACCATCTAAGGACTGTCCAGCCCTCGTGCCCCCCTGTGCTCCTGAGCTCCCTGTTCCCACTATCAGGGGTTCTCCAACCAGGGCCGCAAGAGAGGTTGCCCCCGCATGAGCCAGACTCTACCACCAGGTACGTGACACCATACCTCTCTTAATACAAGAAAGGACTTTGCTCGCTTTGGAAACCAGAGATTGACATTGCACACTAATATTAAGCATTTTGCTTTTATTTTTTATCGAACCTAAAACACACTGACACTGATACAAATTATCTTTCCTCTCCATTCACAGAGAGAGAAACACAGGGGCGAGATTCACAGTGACCGATCACTGTGATAGCCAATCAGAAGCTACCACAGCAATCAGGCGACCTGAAATCGGGAGTTTCGGGTCCCAATCGTTATTACGGGGCCCGGGGCTCTCGGTGAGACCCTAGTCTCTGTGCTAGGAGTGTGCTGTGCGGCATGCTCCCAGCACAAAGGGAGATACACACTTATTGTATGTGGCCCCACGGAAAAAAGCCAAGTCCAGTGAGGCTGCATATATGTGTTACGTCAGTGAGAAGGGGTTAAACACCTATGAGTTTTTAGCTGGGGAGACACTCTGGGATCTGAGGTCAATGCATCTCCATTATTAAAGTGTTTGTAAAGACAATTTAAAAAAAAAAATAACAAACACATCATACTTACCTGCTTGCTTTGCACAGAGCAGCCCCGATCTTCCTCTTCTCGGGTCCCTCACCGATGCTCTGGGCCCCTCCCCCTTGTTGAGTGCCCGCATAGCAAGCCGCTTGCTATGGGGGCACACATGCATGCTCACTCCCGAGCTCCGCTCTCTGTGTCCATAAGACACAGAGAGCACGGCTCAACCCCATCCCGGCCCCCTCCTCACTGTGTGTGATAGACAGCAGTGGGAGCCAATGGCTTCTGCATCTTAGTCAATTAGGAGGGAGAAGCCAAGGAGAGCCACTGCTCTCGTGCACATCGCTGGATCGATATTGGGCTTAGATAGGTATTGGGGTGCTGTGGGGGAAGCTGCCCACTGAAGGCTTTTTTTACCTTCATGCATAGAATGCATGAATTGAAAAAAACGTAACCCTTTACACCCACGTTAAGACATCTAAACAAATTCTTCAAAGTTGGCAGTACAGTACAATGAAAAAAATATCTATACATTTTTATTTATTTATTTTTTTTTATGTTAGCCAAACTCTATTTGGTAAGCCCTCGCGCCAGTCCCCGCTCCCTAAAACTCTCCCTCCCTGCACCAAACTTACAAAACAACTGGAAGCAAACCTACCTTGACTCCAGCGTATCTTCTTGTCTCGTGCCATCACAGCTCATGCTATGACGTGTGAGCGCCATTCTGTGCAGCTTTACACTGTGAGCCCAGGTTGACGTTGGGTCCTGGGGTTGTGTCACTGACAGCCTGGGATCACAGTAGGGGTTGCATGGCGCAACTCAGAACTTGAGAGGACCGAGCCAGGAGGGCTGAGAAAGCAGAAAGTATTGAAATATTGATTTCGGTTTTTGTTTTTTTAATCATAGGAAGACTAAAACAATTACATACATTAAAAAAAAATAAAGCTGCAGTTGGGCATTAACTATTTTAAAAAAAATATTGTTTTTCTCAAATAAACATTTATTATAAGAGGAACCAATGACACTCTGCTTGCAAAGCACACAGATGTAGCCTCCAGCTAGAGCCACCTGCTTGCTGCAAGTGATACATTTTGAAATATCCATTAAAAATATTTCACACTTGCCTTACTAGACGAAATGTTTTGTCACGTTTTTTGGGGTTGTGTTCGATATGTGCAAGGAGAGATCACACAAATACTTAAAAGTATAACCATGGGCGTCCGGAGAACTTTTTTCAGGGGGGGGCATCATTTTAAGTTCACCCATGCTCCGCCCCTTTCGACTATGTCATGAATGGGAGGGGCTTAGCCGCGACTCGCAATTATTTATTTTTAAGGGGGAAATGGCAGACTTTATTCCAGGCATGTGCTATGTACAGGGTGCAGATTCCAGGCGTGTGCTATGTACAGGGTTCAGATTCCAGGCGTGTGCTATGTACAGGGTGCAGATTCCAGGCGTGTGCTATGTACAGGGTACAGATTCCAGGCGTGTGCTATGTACAGGGTACAGATTCCAAGCGTGGGCTATGTACAGGGTAAAAATTCCAAGCGTGGGCTATGTACAGGGTGCAGATTCCAGGCGTGTGCTATGTACAGGGTGCAGATTCCAGGCGTGTGCTATGTACAGGGTGCAGATTCCAGGCTTGTGCTATGTACAGGGTGCAGATTCCAGGCATGGGCTATGTACAGGGTGCAGATTCCAGGCGTGTGCTATGTACAGGGTGCAGATTCCAGGCGTGTGCTATGTACAGGGTGCAGATTTCAGGCGTCTGCTATGCCAGTATGCATACCCAATCCCCCCCACAGAGCTCTCTTCCCCCCACAGAAGAGAGTTGTCTATAACTCACAGTGGCAGGTCAGGCTCCTGTTGATACACGCTGCAGGCTTGAGTGGCTGTGGATAACCCACCTTGCCCCCTCCTATGTCTGTATATGCAGAGCTGGGAGAGCAGGAAGGGTTTTGTGTGTGCTGACTCCCGATGCCAGACTGCCAGCTGCCATCCAGAGTGTAATCTACCTTCCTGTGCCGGGTGCTGGTACATGGAGAGTGTTCCAGCGCCCAGCACTCGGGTGATTAGGGTGTGCGTGCCTGGGCACACACATATGGCGGACACCTTGCGATCCCTGATTCCAGGGGGGGGGCACTTGCCCCTCCCCTTGCCCCTACCTGCGGACGCCCATGAGTATAACATTTTATAAAAGTAATGACACAAATACTTTAAAAGTAGAACATTTATTAAACGTAACGACAGATACAGACAATAGTAGAAGAAAATATCAAGAGTGCTTAAAGAAGAACGATGGTCAAAATGAAGAAATCAATGTTATGCACCTATACAGTCTGTTAGACACGTCACTGATTGTTTTGCAAAAAAACAGTAAGGATGGCGAGATCTCTACCTTGTCCCCAGCTCTCATGTGCACTTCCTTTAGTGAGGTGACAACTTTACTTCCTGGTTTTCAAATTGCCTGTGTTGAGCAGCACACATGGTGTCCCCACTATCTCTCTCTGCAGAAACATCCTGACATCACTGGGGGAGGGGCTCCTATATCCATGGAAATCTCAGCCATTCATTCTACACAGTCCTGATTAGGCTCTGCCCACTCCCACCTATGTCCTGCCTTTGCCCGCCACCTGCTCTAGCTCCTAGCTAGGCTTCTGTTCTGCCAGTTTACAAATTACCAGAGGAGAGCAGGCAGGGAGAAACACACAGATTAATAGACAGATCTGTGTGCAAATGAACCTGTACTGTTTTACATAGCACACACCCAGCTATTTATTGCCAGATGGGTGTGTGTTATGTAAAATAGGCCGAGCATCATAGAAAGCTGGAGGTCTGTGGGATAGACAAGCCAGCCCACTGACAGGAAATGACATCTGCTCTGCTGAACTTCTCCCATCATCACTTGTTGTGTATAGCAAAGAAGATATGAATAGAGCAGGGATATGCAATTAGCGGACCTCCAGCTGTTGCAGAACTACAAGTCCCATGATGCATAGCAAGACTCTGACAGCCACAAGCATGACAACCAGAGGCAGAGGCATGATGGGACTTGTAGTTTTGCAACAGCTGGAGGTCCGCTAATAGCTTATCCCTGGAATAGAGGATTACAGACCACAATCACAGCTACATGGTAGCAAAATAATCATTTCAGTTATTATGTTTATTACCATGTGTAACTTTCAGGTAATTATCTGAGGATTTACTAAAAAATGTATGTTGCCTTTAGTTGTACTTTTTCCCGTCATGGAAACCCATTTTCTCTTACGCGACAAGGCACAGGTAATCAGGACCTGACACTTGCCTCATGGGCATTCTGGGTGAGACTAAACCTGTATAGGATTTGGCTGTGGTAATATAGAACTTAAAAAGCCCACCCCCAGCCAACTCCCTTGGCAAAATGACCCCTCAAGGACTTGACCAGTTAATAATAACATTCCTTTGGTATACGGTAAAGTCCTTATGTCCTTATGCCCTATGTCCTTATATGGCTCCTTGACCAGGATTTGGAGACCTAGAATTCATTAGTGAGCCACAATATGAACCAACAATAATATAAAACAGGGTTTTTCAACCAGGGTTCCGTGGAACCCTAGGGTTCCTCCAGAGGTTGCTAGGGGTTCCTTGAGCAATGGTCAATTTCCACCTCTCAGATAAATTCCCAATGACACCATTGTTCTTTTTAGCTATCTGTAAGGGGGTAATTCTTCCCAATGACCACAAGTTGAAGGAGCATTCTTCCCATTGACCATCACACTAACGTATCATGAGTTGTAGATTTTTAATTTTTAGCAGGGGTTCCCCGAGTCCGGAGAATTATCTCAAGGGTTCCTCCATGTTGAAAAGGCTGAGAAAGGCTGATATAAAATATACAGTTTCCCCATCACTAAATAAAACTTTTATTCAATTTTTCTTTTAGTTCTTTATTGATTTAGCTAAGAAAATATTAATTTCAAAATTGCATTGCAAAAGCCTGAAATTTCTTAAGGTCCCCTGCAAACCATTCAGGCAAAGGCACCTTAGGTTCAGTGGGTAAGGTGACGATGGTGCGGGCAGCGGACTGGCCGGAACTTGGTGCGGTTGATATGGAGAGTTCCTGGACTCTGCTTTCCAGTCGGGTGTACCCCTCTTGCAAGTTCTTCACCGATTGGGTGAGTCCGGCTAAATGAACACACAGATCTTCCATCAGAGAGGGCCCCTGCGCAGACTCAGACATGGCTGTCCGTTGCTATCTCGCACCTGGTGGTGGAGTCTGGCTCATGCAACCTCTCTCACGACCCTGATTCGGGAACCCCTGGTAGAGTAGACAGGAGGTTCGGGAGTGCAGGATGGCATGAGGGCTGGACTGGGTCACTGGTGGTGATGTGTAGATTCTCTGATGAGCTCGTGCAGACAGAAGAGTAGTGGTACAGGCCGGGTCGGTAGCAAGCCGGCGGTGCAGTACAGGAGGAGCAAGGTGGGTGGTCGGGTACAAGCAGGGTCGGCAACAGGCAGGCAGCAGAAGTACAAGGGGTCAGGCAGGAGAATGGTCGTAGGCAAGCCGGGGTCGGTGCAGACGGATATTAAGCAAGGTCTGGGTCACAGATAACAGGAAAAGCTCAGGAACAGATCACAGGGGGTCACAGGTAATGCTGTAGAACGGACAGCACTTGTTGCAAGGTGCTGCCTGTTTACATAGGCCGTTTGGTGCCAGTGATGGCACGCACACCTGCGCACAGGAACAGGCATACTGTTAGGATTTTCAGGCTGCATTCTCTGACACAGGTGACAGTGGTAAGTGATAAGCTGCATCTGGGTGGCACTCGGCAGGAGGGAGGAGCCAGGGACCTGAGAGGAGGATCTGGGTTGCTCTGTGCAGGGCCATTGCACAGAGCGGGTACGTGTGACATGCTTATTATTTTTGGCAAAGGGAAAAGGGGCAGACTTTGACCACTTCAGCCCTGGAGGGTTTGCTACCCATTCATGACCAGGCCATTTTTTGCGATATGGCCCTCAAACTGACAGTTCCGCGGTCGTGCGACGTTGTACTCAACTGGAATTTATGTCCTTTTTTTCCCATGGGTGGAGCGTTCTTTTGGTGGTATTTGAGCACCTCTGCAGTTTTTTATTTTTTGTGCTGTGGACAGAAAGAAGAGCGACGGTTTTGGGAAAAGAACGATATTTTTAACTTTCTGGTATAAAACATCCATTAAAAATGTAGAAAATCAATTTTCTTCATCAATTTGTGCCTGAAGGTTAACCCCTACAGATCCGCGCTATTGCCGAAGTACGGCTCCAGCGCGGATCTGAAATGCCGGGACGACGTCCATGGACGTCGTCCCCTGTGCACGCTCCTCGCGCACCCCCTGGCGGCAGCGGCGGGCAGACTCGATGTCCGCCCGAGACCTGCCGATCTCTTTTAGCAGCCTCAGAACTGTGTTCTGTGACAGGGGACATAGCAGATCTACTGATCCCTGTCACTGGGATCAGTTAGATCTGTTATGTCCCGGCCAGCCCTGCCCCCCCCACAGTTAGAACACACCCAGGGAACATATTTAACCCCTTCATTGCCCCCTGCAGGTTAACCCCTTCACTGCCAATGACATTTACACAGTAATCAGTGGATATTTAAATTTCTGATCGCTGTATAAATGTCATTGGTCCCAAAAATGTGTAAAAAATGTCCGTAATTTCTGCGGCAATATCGAAGTCCCGATAAAAATCGCAGATCGCCGCCATTACTAGTAAAAAAAAAGAAAATAATAAAAACGCCATAAATCAATTCCCAGTTTGTAGACGCGATAACTTTTGCCCAAACCAATCTATATACGCCGATTGCGATTTTTTTTTTAACCAAAAATATGTAGAAGAATATATGTCGGCCAAAACTGATGAATAATTTTTTTTAATGGATTTGTACTTTAGCAAAAAGTAAAAAATATTGTTCTTTTTTGCAAAATTGTCGCTCATTTATTGTTTATAGCGGCGATCAGAAATGACGCAGAGGTGATCAAATACCACCAAAAGAAAGCTCTATTTGTGGGAAAAAAAGGACGCAAAATTTTATTTGGGTACAACGTTGCACGACCGCGCAATTGTCAATCAAAATGCGACAGCGCTGAAAGCCAAAAATTGGTCTGGGCAGGAGGGGGGTTTAAGTGCCCAGTAAGGAAGGCGTTAAAAAGTGTTGTTTTTGTTTTTCAAAGTTGTCGGTCTTTTTTTGTTTGTAGCGCAGGAGATAGGAACTTGCAGAGGTGATCAAATACCACCGGGGGAGGGCTTTATTTGTGGGAGAAGGGGACATCGCTTTTGTTTGGATACACTGTCGCACGGCCACACAATTGTCAGAGTGCCATGGCACAGGGGGTGGCCTGGTCATGAGTGGGGGGTGGATCCTTCCGGGCTGAAGTGGTTAAAGTCTTTTTTTTTTTATTGTTGGAAATGATAGACGTGTCGTACTCTGTGTGATGGTTTTGCGCAGAGCAGACCAGGTCCTCCTCTTCTTGGGTCCCTGGCTGGTGCTCCTGGCCCCTCCCAGACACGGAGGCATGGTTCGGCCCCACCCCCTCTCTCTCCCCACTGGCTCACTGACTTTGACAGCAGCGTGAACCAATGGCACCTGCTGCGGTGTTTCAGCCAATCAGGAGGGAGAGTCCTGGACCTCCGAGGCTTTCGTGTACATGGCTGGATCTAGATGGGGCTCAGGTAAGTATTAGGGGATCTGCTGCACACAAAAGGCTTTTTATTAGGGTTGCACCGTTACCAATACTGGGCATTTTCAGAGTATCGGTACTCGTGAAAAATGCCCAGAAACTGGAAACCTTCGGTCTCGGTTCTTTCAGTTGTCAGTGGGAATTCCTCGCTAACAACTGAAAGGTAAAGGCAAAAATGCCTGCAATTATTGGTTGTTAAGGAACAGGGCCGTCGCTTCTTTAACAGCCAATCACGTGTCCTCGGATTCCCCCTCTGCGCCTCCTCCTCCCCTCCCACCAGTTGTCACCAGGCTTGCCCCCCCTAACCCGATCCCTGTACCCCCCTGATGGCAGCCATCACAGCTACCATCCTTAGTCGGAATCCCTTCTCTGCTGCTCCCGCTGGCTTCAGGTGCTGCGTGGAGCTTAGAGGGATCCAGATTTATCCCCCCACCACTCAGATCACCCCCCCCATACCTGCCCCCGCACCCCCCATCCATTGCCGCTCCAGACGGCATCCCTCCATCCCCCCCAGCACCTTCTGCCTGTGTTATCCGGCGAGCTGACAGACTGGGGATCGCAGCGAGGGGAGGGGGGCAGCGGTGAGGGTGAAGTTAAGGCTTGGGGGGTTGGTAAACATATGTTTACCAACCCCACCCCCCTTTAGCACAGCGGGCAACAAGCAGAGTTCACTAAGATCTCTGCTATATGTCCCACTGACAGCTGACAATGGTAACCGCAAGAAAATATTAATTTCACCATTGGCCAATCTTCCTTAAAGCAGAAACTCTCGATTACACGAGAATCAATGATTGGCCTATTTAGTCAAAATATACTTACATTTTTTTTTCTTTATTTGGAGGTGGGGGGTTTTATTTAGGTCTATTTTTTTGGGTGGTTCAGTTTATTAAATTTGGAACTTTTTTGCAGTTTTTAGTTTCCTTATTTTGTGCGATCGTTCATTTATTTATTTATTTATTTAATCATCTCTTTTTGCCTTTCTGTTAAACCAATGTAAAAAAGAAAGGCTAATGAGAATCTGTTTTCGGTTTAAAAATATGTCCAGGGTAGTTGAAACAAGCTTTCATAATGCTCAGGAGCCACTTAAAGCCCATTGCACCCTTAAAACACTTTAATTTTACCTTCCCCTGTGACTCCGATATATTACACCAAAACGTCAAAAATCCACTGGAATCTTCTGATTTTGACAAATCATCCCTAGTTTTAGATATAAAAATAAATATATATAGTATATATATAATATATTATATATATATATATATATATATATATATATATATATTGTGGGCGATTAGCTTCAAGTAGAGAGTGTAATACATGTATGTCGGGTTAAGAGCTTCCTGCCCATGTTTATTCATTCCACAAATATGCATAACAGAAAGGTCTCCCTCGCAGGGGTAGAAAAAACGGTCCCAAAACCAAAAGTCCATTAAATGAAAATAATAAAACATATAGAGCGGTGGCGCTTTAAATCATATTGTCCCAATCAATGCATAAATAACATGATAATTAAAAGTCCCAATAATGAAAATGAAAACAAAATCCAGTAGAAGGGAGAGTTCAGCAGCAGACAGTCTTGCAAAAATGACACCCGATGTGATATACATGTATAGCACGGCCGTGCGAGCGCAGCACACACATCAGTATAGCTCCGCCTACCGGTTTCGTCACAGAATGACTTCTTCCTGGGCGTATCTGTCTGATGTGTGCTGCGCATTAAAAGGCATCCTGGAGAAAGGGCGGAAGTGAATCTATATGCCCACACTTGGGAGTACTAAAAAAGATTCTCAGATCCAAATCACATCTGTACTTAATAGAGAAATGTTCCTCTGTCATAAAGACAGATGTCACCAACATCTTCCTTATGACAGAGGAACATTTCTCTATTAAGTACAGATGTGATTTGGATCTGAGAATCTTTTTTTAGTACTCCCAAGTGTGGGCATATAGATTCACTTCCGCCCTTTCTCCAGGATGCCTTTTAATGCGCAGCACACATCAGACAGATACGCCCAGGAAGAAGTCATTCTGTGACGAAACCGGTAGGCGGGGCTATACATATTTTGAGGGAACCAATTTAGTCTCCCCTAGGGTCGTCGGAAGAAGGGAACTCTATCCATAATTAGTGTCCAGGGTGGCCTTTTATATTTTTCTTACACGTGTCCCGTTATCGCATTAAGACATTCCATCAAATAAAGGTTCGTCATTTTTGTTACTATTTCGTGAGTGTAAAGACATCATTTTGGTTGCGTAAGTCTGTCCAAGGTCTCAGACATATGTACATATCGTGCCGGCACGCTCGCGTCGTGTGTGTAGTCATATCGGGGCGGATGGCCAAAGCAGTGTCTTACTGAAGAAGGA
>BLSH010192566.1:1640832-1655156 GCA_018402905.1 Glandirana rugosa | reverse complement strand
GGGGGGGTATGGGGGTGGTTATGCACAGGGTGGTACGGGAGTGGTTATGCACAGGGGGATATGGGGTGGTTATGCACAGGGGGGTATGGAGGTGGTTATGCACAGGGTGGTACAGGAGTGGTTATGCACAGTGGGATAGGAGGGTGGTTATGCATGGGGGGTACGGGGGTGGTTTTGCACACTGGGGTATGGGAACATTGCTACTATTCACTTTGTTTAAAAATCTCCAAAAATGGATGGGCTTCTAGATAAGCTGACAATCTCACAAATCTTATGTATCCAGCAGAAGCTACCATCTCAGCACAATGCAGTTTATATATAATGGAATCTAGGTTTTGCATAAAATAAATAATTTAACTACCCTACTACACCTACCTACTACTTTTACCTATCCCACATCTTCTAATACCCTGACAGGATGAAACATTGGAAGATGTGTGATAGGTAAAAGCTATTTACAGTAATGCAGCCCAAATAAAGTAATGGTCATTGTGCAGATATTGTTGACTTTAGCACTCCAGGCAATGTTTTCATGCAAAGGGAAATTAATATTATATATTGCCGCTATATATTAGCATTGCTTGGCGCTCAGGTGACTCACCGTATGTCTCTCCTCTCCTCGGCTGGCAAATACAGTGGGCGCACCCAAGTGAGACGTCAGTCGGGAGGAGGAGAGCAGGAGAGACGCGGTGAGTCATGTAAGCACCGCGCAATGCTCTAAAATGACTATAAGTGTGAACAGCCATTTGTCCAGGCATGATTACTTCACTGGCACTGGCAGGCCATAGTTTTAGAAGCGGTGGGCCAGGTGAGGCCCGTGAGTTGCCGACCCCTGCAATACAACTTTAAATTAGTTAGCAAGAGGAACTCTCAACAACTGTATGGGACAGTCAGATAAAGCCAAATATTTCCACAACTTGGGTGGATTTACTATACAAATAGAGTCTGTTCCCTTAGGAACAGGGATGTCTACGTTTAATAATTGGTGATAGCTTGGTTCTGTCTACTGTATAGCTGATACAATGTCATTTCTCATTCAGATTAGTCAACAAAAGGGATTCTCAACATCTCTATGGGACAGTCAGAGAAAGGTACATATTTCCACAACCTTGCTGGATTTACTAAACAAATAGTGTGTTTGCTTAGAAAAATGCATACCCACTTTTAATACTTGGTGGTAGCTTGGCTCTGTCTACTGTATAAACAATACACCGTCATCTCTAATTTAGATTAGTCAGCGAGAGGGACTCTCAACATCTGTGTGGAACAGGCAGAGAAAGCCAAATATCTCAACAACTTTTCGCTTAGGAACAGGAAAGTCCACCTTTAATACCTGGTGATAGCTTGCTTCTGTCTACTGTATAACCAATACAACATCATCTCTAATTTAGATTAGAGGGGTTCTCAGCATTTGTGTGGAAGAGTCGGAAAAAGCCATATATCTTCACAAATTGGTGAATTAACTAAAGGATCCATCTCATGAATGGTCCTCGTTGAGAAGAAGTGAGAAGAGCCCAAGTTGAATAATTGCAACTTAATGAGTACAAACTGTTTGGTGTTACTGCGTAACCAAAACAACATTTTCTTTAATTCAGATTAAGCATGAGGAGTTCTCAGCATTTGCGTGGAACAACTAGAGAAGGCCACATATCTTCACAAATTGGGTGGATTTACCAAAGGTTTGAGCCTGCTCACTTAAGCCGGCCACAGATAATTTGATTTTCTTTCCTGCAACTACAGGTTGAAGGAAAGAAAATTTTTAGATTCTCCCATCAACGGAGTCAGTGGTGATGGGGGATTCCCTCCAGAGGAGCTATTGTCTTCTCCCAGGGGGAGCTGTCCTGGCCAGGAGAACACACAGTGATTATTGCTAGCGGCAATAATCACATGTAAAATCTAACAGGCTGGCCGTACCCAAGGTGATCCCAGTACCCGGTACAATCACCCTGCACATATATGGTTAGAATCTCGGCCAGTCTCTACTGAACCAGCCAAGATTCAAACCGTGTATGGTCGGCTTTAGGAACACGAATGTCCCCACTTATAATATGGTGATCCTACCACTTCCCTTCAAATTCAATGGCCTGTTGTGCATTTCTGACCATGAAAACCATATCAGTGACTGTCCACAGACAATATTCAGGTGTGGTGTTTTCCATATAAGATAGCCCCTAACATTATCCAAATGAGATAGATAGTAACACTGACCAATAGACAGACAGACAAATGGATAAATAACCAAACAGATAAATAGGCAGTCGCTGAGAGATAGATAGATAGATAGATAGATAGATAGATAGATAGATAGATAGATAGATAGATAGATAATTGATAGATATATAGATAGATAGATAGAGATATAGATAGACAGATAGATAGATAATTGATAGATAGATAGATAGATAGATAGATAGATAGATAGATAGATAGATAGATAGATAGATATATAGATGGCATGGAAGCTGGAGTATCTCTAGTTCAATCAACCTATTCAAATTATTTGGAGTTTTATTGCCAATGGTGCATGCTGGGGAATGATATAAAGATTTGTAATGCCCTAGTTGAGCATTCTGTCTACTTGCTCATGGAAGGTATCTATGGTGTCTGAAGCTGCTCTGCAGGCTACAGATTGCCTACACAGATAGCTTAAAGGTTCATAGCCTAAATGTTCCAAAGTTTCTGGCGCTGAATTATTTTCACCTCACAAAGAGTCAAGGATTCCTTCCTGACATTTGATTTGCTAGTCCACCAAGCCACCTAAGGGTTATCCACTTCTGCCCAGGGATAAGGGAGTATTACAACAGATAGATAGATTATTTTCACCTCGTAAAGAGTCAAGGATTCCTCCCTGATGTTTTTCATTTTCTCTGGATCAACTGCTGGTTTAGCATATGAATGCAAGGTATTTAACTTTCTCCTATCGTTCACTGACAGACGCAGCTCATCATGACATGTGGGGTTTATGCTTGTCCCACTAGGAGTTAACTAGGCAGGGAAAAGAAACAGCTGGCCCCTCCCATGGGGGACGTCCTCTCTTCCTACATAAACCCCCTCATAGCATAGCTCTTCAGTTCTTATGCCTAGTTTGCAAGGAGTTGACCTGGCTTCCCTTTAGGGGAATTTGTGGTCCTGTTTGTGACCATTTTTTATTTTAAGTTTTCTTTTATTTGACTTCTATCAAGACATTGATCTGCTATCAAGAAGCCGGTCGGGGCATAGAGGGTCCTTGGGCCCTGTACTTTCCCCGACCTGGCCAACCGATGCGAGCCAGTCCCGACGTATGGGGACCCGCCACATCGTGCCCGTTCCGTGCGGGCGGCCTGGGGTGACTCCCCTTGTGCCCAGCCCCGGATGCGATTCGGCAAGGGCGATTTTCTGGTCTGCAGCATACCGCCCAAGAGGGGGCGGAAGGTCTGCGACTGGGTGGCTACCCACGGCGCTCGTCGGAGTGGTGAGTGAGAGTTCCTGCCTTTCCCCCCTTTTTAGGGGCGGAAAGGGGGACCGACGGGCGCACAAAAAAAAAAAAAAATTCTTGCTGGGTAGCCGCTGGTGGGACGTGTGGAGCTCCCGTTCACCCCCTGCACCCCCCCTTCCCCCCCGCACCGATCGTCTAGGCCGTCCGTTTCGTTTTTCACCGCCATGCGGCAATCGGCCACCGTTTTGCGGCGGACCGCCGCCATTTTGCCAAAGCCGCGGACATTTTGGGCCTATGGGGCTTTCCCTCTAGCGCTCAGAGTGGCCGTTTGTGGTACTGCACGTTCCCTGAAGGTGTCTTTTGGCCTCTAGTGTTTAACGGCGGTTTTGACTGCATACTTCTGTAATACACGTGTCTGCAGCGTTTTTTCCTTCTCTGTGGATCGGTGATCTGGCGGCACGGCTCTTCTGACGATCCATCCAGAAGTTACAGGCAGCGGAACAGCAAGTATAGCTGGGCTCCCTGTGGGTGCTGGTGGCGGTGGGTGCAGTCCTCCTGGTTTTCCTGGTGCACTGTGGGCGGTGGTGTGCGGCAGTGTGGGGGTGCCTTATTCTCCTTAGTCCCCTGTGTGTCACTAAGAGTGTTTTTCTGGGGGAAGACGATGGCAGATTACACTGCTGACCCTGCTGAGGAGGCATCAGCGGCGGCGCAATCTGCGCAAGGGGCTATTTTGGACCAGCTGCGGGCGGTCTTTAGCGAATTTCTCCCCCAGGCGGAGGTCGCCCAACAGGCCCCCAAGAAGCGCCCCCCTCCTCCTCTTTATTCATCAGGGGAGGATTCTGAGCCGGAAGTGACCTCAGGGGTCTCAGAGACCCCAGTGGACTTATCCGATGGGGAACTGGGCCCATCGGACGGCGAAGGGGATAAGGGGGCGGCGGCTGTGAGCGAGAAAGCGTTGGTTGCTACCATTATCGCTGGCATTCGCACTAAGCTGGGACTGGGTCGGGATGGTGAATCTCAGTCTGCTGCGCATGTGTGTGGGTCCTCTAGGCCCCCTAGGGCCTCCAAGGCTTATCCCTACAATTACTTTTTTTATCATTTTCTTTATCGTGAATGGCAGCGTCCACAGCACTCTTCTTCGCTGTCAAAACGGTTCACTGCTCGCTATCCCTTTGAGGAAAGCTTTTTGAAAAAATGGGAATCGCCTGTGGTGGACCCACCTATAGCACGCCTTAGTAAGGTGACGACCATCCCTCTGGAAGGGACTCCTTCTTTTAAGGATCCCGCTGATAGAAAAACAGAGGCGCTTTTAAAGTCGCTGTTCCTGGTGACAGGTTCCGCTGTGCGACCGGCCTTGGCGTCCGCCAAAGCGGCGCAACATCTGTCCGAGTGTATGGAAGAGCTCCTGAAGGACCTGGAAGGCGGTCGCCTGATGGATGCTCCACAGAAGGCTGAGTTTTTGCTCCAAGGTTTCAAGTACCTTTGTGATGCGGCCGTTGATTTACTGCCGATATTATCCAGAATAACGATATTTGCCGTCATACTCAGACGGATACTTTGGTTGCGTTCTTGGTCCGGTGATCACGCTTCCAAAAAAGGTCTTGCTGACCTCCCTTTTCAGGGTGGACGTCTATTTGGTCCACGCTTGGATGAGATTATTAAGGACTTCACGGGAGGTAAGAGTACCTTCCTTCCAGAGCCCCGTAGGCGTGAGTTTCGCCGTAGACAGGGGCCCCCTCCTTCGGGTCAGAAGAAGTTTTTTCGCGCCCCGGGCGCAGCAGGTAAAGGGACCCACTCCGGTAAGGTCGCTGCAGGGGCCGGAAGACGGCAGTGGCAGCGCAAAACAGAAAAGGCGGAGGACAAGTCCTCCTCAGCCTGATGGGTTGCGGATGGGGGGACGTCTTCTGGGGTTCACAGGCCGGTGGCTGGCTCACATTTCTGACCGCTGGGTCCGGGAAGTGGTGTGCACCGGGTACAGGATAGAGTTCAACACTCTACCCCCAGACAGGTTCTTCCCATCAAATTTAGGGCTCCCGCAGGAACGCAGGGGGGCCCTTTTTGGGGGTGTACAAGCACTCTCAGACCAGGGGGTGATCGTGCCAGTGCCCCCAGTAGAGAGGTTTCGAGGGTTCTACTCGAATCTTTTTGTGGTTCCCAAAAAAGGGGGGGGTTCGGCCCATACCGGACCTGAAGGCCCTGAACCGGTATGTCAGGGCACGGAAATTCCGGATGGAATCTATCTGCTCGGTCGTGGCTGGCCTTCATCAGGGGGAATTTCTGGCGTCCCTGGACATCAGGGATGCATACCTCCATGTGCCCATTCATCCACGACATCAGCGCTTCCTACGCTTTGCGGTGGGAGACCTCCATTTTCAATTTGTGGCACTCCCCTTCGGCCTGGCCTCGGCACCTCGAGTTTTCACAAAACTGCTAGCACCGGTGTTAGCGTTGCTGCAACAGAGAGGCATTGCGGTAGTAGCCTACCTAGACGACCTGCTCCTGCGAGCGGAGTCCGCCTCGGCTCTGGAGGAGAATGTGGGTATCACAATGACCTCACTGCAGGACTTTGGCTGATTGCTGAACCTGCACAAGTCGTCGGTCTCTCCATCCCATCGCCTGGAGTATCTGGGTCTAATTCTGGACACAGAGCAGGCGAAGGTATTCCTCCCTCCGACCAAGTTGCTGTCTCTGCAGTCGGCAGTGCGCACCCTCTTGTCGCACCGTCAGTCTTCATTACGGTTCTGTATGCGGGTGCTGGGGCTCATGGTCTCGTTGTTCGAGGCGATACCATTTGCCCAGAGTCACACTCGTCTCCTTCAGCGAGCAATTCTGGCTCGGTGGGACAGGTCCCCTCGGTCATTGGACCTTCTGATCCCAGACCAGGGCGTCTCTGACCTGGTGGCTTCGGGACTCGGCCCTGATTCAGGGGAAGTCGTTCCTACCCCTCCAGTGGGTGATCATCACCACGGATGCCAGTCTTTCAGGCTGGGGAGGGATCCTGGGGCTGCTTTCTGCCCAGGGCCGTTGGTCGGCACAGGAAGCTCGCCTCCCCATCAACGTTCTGGAGCTGAGAGCAATCAGACTGGACAGTGAGATTGCAGGGTCGTCCAGTTCTAATTCAATTGGACAATGCCACAGCAGTGGTGTATGTGAACCATCAGGGCGGCACAAAGAGTCCAGCAGCTGCGGCGGAGGCAGCTCTGCTACTACGTTGGGCGGAACTTCACGTTGCGGCGATCTCAGCCGTTTACATTCCAGATGTGGAGAACTGGCAAGCAGACTATCTCAGTCGCCAGACGCTGGACCAGGGAGAGTGGTCTCTCCACCCGGAGGTGTTCAATCAAATTTGCCGCAGATGGGGGACGCCGGACGTAGATCTCATGGCGTCTCGGTTCAATCACAAGGTGGAGACCTTTGTGTCCAGAACAAAGGATCCGTTGGCAGTTGCCACGAACACTCTGGTTGGCCCCCTGGGGCCGTTATCATCTTCTGTACGCTTTCCCTCCGATAAGACTGCTTCCGCGATTGATACGCAGGATAGTGGAGGTAGCGGATACCAAAAAATCCTGGTGGCTCCAGATTGGCCTCGGCGCACTTGGTATGCCGACGTGGTGCGAATGGTAGCAGATGCCCCTTGGCAGCTCCCGCTGCGAGACGATCTTCTGTCTCAGGGACCCATCTTGTACCCTGCTTTACCCTCGCTGGCTTTGACGGCTTGGCTATTGAGTCCCAGGTGCTGAGATACAAGGGAGTAGCTGACTCCGTGATCCCTACTTTGTTAAAAGCTCGCAAGTGTACTTCTCGCAAGATTTATCACCACACCTGGAAGGCTTATATTGCTTGGTGCGAGGCGGAGGGCCATAACCCTCGCTCTTATGTCGTGTCCAGGGTCCTGACTTTTTTACAACAGGGCCTGAACAAAAAACTGGCTTTGAGTACTCTCAAGGGCCAGATATCGGCTCTGGCTATTCTCTTTCAGAGACCTTTAGCTTCGCACTCGTTGATTCGTACCTTTGTACAAGGTGTGCGACACGTGGCGCCTCGGGTAAAAGTTCTGATGGCTCAGTGGGATCTGAATTTGGTGCTTTCTCTTCTTCAGAAACCGCCTTATGAGAATATCAGGGAGATTTCTTTGTCATTGCTGTCGCAGAAGGTGGCCTTTTTAGTTGCCATCACTTCCGCCAGACGGGTGTCTGAATTGTCAGCACTATCGTGCAAGTCTCCCTACTTAGTCATACATAAGGATAAGGCGGTCTTGCGACCTTCTCCTTCCTTCCTTCCGAAGGTGGTTTCTTCCTTTCACATTAATGAAGATATTGTTCTTCCTTCACTGTGCCCTCGTCCATCGCACCCAAAAGAGTTTGAGTTGCATGCTTTGGACGTAGTGAGGGCCTTACGAGTGTACTTGGCTGCTACAGCTTCTTTTCAACAAGCTGATGATTTGTTTGTATTGCCAGAAGGCCCGCGCAAAGGGTTGGCGGCCTCGTCAGCTACGATTTCTCGTTGGATCAGACAGACCGTGACCCATGCGTATTCTGTTCGGGGCAAGGTTCCCCCTTTTCCGCTCATTCTACCCGGGCTGTTAGCACTTCCTGGGCTTTCAGACACCAGGCCTCGGTGTCACAGGTGTGCAAGGAGGCCACTTGGGCCTCGGTGCACACTTTCACTAAGTTTTATAAAGTTGATGTGTTTGCATCTTCGGATGCTGCTTTTGGCCGCAAAGTTTTGCAGGCGGCAGTGTAGGCGCGTCTGGCGCCTTCTTAGAGGTTCAGTTGGGTACTGTTGCTAGCGTTTACCCACCCCTCTTTTGACACAGCTTGGGGACGTCCCTACACGTCATGATGAGCTGCATCTGCCAGTGAACGATAGGAGAAAAAGGGATTTTATTAAAACTTACCGTAAAATCCTTTTCTCCGAGTTCACTGACAGACGCAGCACCCACCCCTCTGTGCTCTGTTCTTGTACGGCTTGTGTACAAACTGAAGAGCTATGCTATGAGGGGGTTTATGTAGGAAGAGAGGAAGGCCCCCATGGGAGGGGCCAGCTGTTTCTTTTCCCTGCCTAGTTAACTCTTAGTGAGACAAGCATAAACCCCCACATGTTATGATGAGCTGCGTCTGTCAGTGAACTCGGAGAAAAGGATTTTAAGTTTTAATAAAATCCCTTTTTTTTTTTCTTTTAGTTGAACTCAACAAACTTGTATTTTGTAACCTAACTATGCAATTATGTTAGATAGATAGACAGATTTAATGAAAAAAAAGATTTCTTTACGTTGTTTCCAAAAATGTTACTTACAAAAATTCAATAAGGAGTGAAAAAACCTCACACAAATGGTAGTCTGGCCCCAAAGAAAACACTCCTGAGTCACTCTGCAGTCACACTGGTGGTCAATGACCCAGTAACTGGACACCCAACCAGACAGATATCCTGCTTCTGGGATAAGGTAGCAGGAGGCAAGCATACATTTAAGGCTGAGTGAGAGATTTGTGCATGTTTCTGCTGAGCATTTTAATTGGTTGACTTATGACCCATCAGTACATGCGCTTCAATATTTTAATAGAAGTCAGCGAGCTGAACTCCCAGTATCTAGCAAACCTCCATATACATCATTCAGGATACTGAACAACTCAGCGACGGCTGTCAGGCAAAGACTTATCCTATCTCTTTAGCTGGTGAGGTGCCAATTGAAGCCCAGGTAAAGAGGTCTCTCTTGGGGGTCATTGTGGCTTTCCCAGTCCCATACTTGAGTTGGAATTTCTGGTTAGACATTTTCTATAGTATTCTCTTTTATCTTATGGATATAATGATCCTTAAATCGTGTTTGGTTGGGTGAATTTAATGCAGTTTGACTATAAAGGGCGTTTGATTTATTCATATGCACCGTTCAAACAAATTTCTCCTTTTATTACTGTTAGTAAAAGCACAAAGGCATACCAGACCGCAGGGCTAAATCATATCCTTGTTTTTCTGTAACCGTGATGATATAATTACAATACCAAATAAATGGACATCAAGGAACATGGGCAGCTAACAATGCATACACTGCACACATCTTAGAAGAGTTCCATGTTTCACTAAAGAATTAAAATAAATTGCTTTAAATAAACTTTAAAGGTCATAAATTTTGATGTTGATTTATTCTCAAACGTTTTACCATCAATGTAAGGCTTGCAGCAGTAGCGCGTTCTAGTTAGACTGCGAGGTAAATTTATTTTTTGGTTCCTTCTGTAATCAAGGGAGCAGAGATTGTTTGGTCTGGTCTGTTTGGGATTTCACAGGCTGGGAGTTTGATTGTTTCCCCCCTGCTTCTGGAAGAAGCTTCTAGAGCTTAGGGAGGGAGAATTAAAATAGCCAGTCTGAATATTGATCAAGACCTAGCCAATCCCTGGGTAATTGCACCCAGATGGTGGCTGAGCAGCTGTTAAATAATCTGGAACCCTTGAGAGATTGTTGTTCCCCAGCATGGGAAGTTCTCAGCCTTAGAGGGGGGCTGTTGCCCCTCTGAAACAAGCCTTGGATTGTGCTACTGTTCTCTGAGGTCTCAGGGCTGGAGACTTTGAAGGGACCAATGTTTTTTCTGCTTTGCCCTATGGATGTGTGTCCTCTCTACAGTATGTGTGCCCTATAAGTGTGTGTGCTTGGGCACATACCCTGAGTGTCAAAGGATTATATGAAGTAATATGCACCATCAGTACAATTCAAAGATAAAGCAAAATATTCTTAAAAACAACTATTTCCCGGAGGTTTAGGAAAGTCATAGGTGTTTCAAAAAGGCATTGGCTGACACTGACAATGCATGCGAGGCTTGCCTTTTCAGAATGGACTGGTGATCCAAGAACTGTACTGAATCTATACTTTCACTGTACATGCTCTATAAGTGTGTTTGCTCTGTGTGTGCTGTATACTGTAAGTGTGTATTGCATTGTAATTGGGGGTGGCCTACTGACTTCGCTAACTAATGTAGCAGGTTGGCACTGTGCTACTCTGTAAAATGGTGATTTAGGCTGGATTTTGTGGGAAGCACTGATGGCCTCAAATGAAAGCCAGAGATAGAGCACAGAGTCCCACCCTCCCGAGGGAGTCAGTGTGTGTGATAGAAGCCGAGAGAGGTGCTGGTGTGCACCTTGGTGTCCAGGTCAGGACAGAGCAAGGCCTGAGCCTGAGAGAGTGTCCATGAGGGACCTAAGCAGCAAGGAAGCTGTACCGAGAATCCATGGGAGACAAGAGCAGCAAGGAATCTGTAAGGAAAGCGCAGAGCTGAGACTCAGCGTCTGTGCATAAATACTGGGATGTGTTTCATGGTCAATAGGACCACAAAGGTACTACAGTTTAGGAGAGACCCTGAAGAGGTACTTGGAGCAGTAAAGCTGCCACCAGAGAGTCAGGAGGCTGAAAGTTATGTTTTGCATTAATGGTGAGAATCCCCTGCTTGGGAATATATACCTGGCTGAAGTTTTGTCCTACCCACCTCTGATCAGTGTGCTTGATCATCATAACTGCAATATACAAAGTGCAGGGTCAGAAGTGTGTAACGTACCAAATACAGGGGTCAGGAGTGTATAATGTACAGAGTGCAGACATCAGAAGTATGTAATGTACAGAGTGCATGAGTCAGGAGTGTGTAATCTACAGAGTGCCGGGGTCAGAATGTTTATTGTACAGAGTGCAGGAGTCAAGAGTGTGTAATTTTCATAGTGAAGGGATCAAGGGTGTGTAATATACACAATGTAGAAGTCAGAATTGTGTACTGTACAGAGTGCAGTGATCAGAAGTGTATAAGTGTATAATGTACAGAGTGCAGGGGTCAGAAGTATGTAATGTACAAAGTACAGGAGACAGGAGTGTGTAATATACAGATTGACAGATTGCAGGGGACAGAGTGTTTATTGTACAAAGTTAAGGGGTCAAGGGTGTGGAATATACAACGTTTAGAAGACATAATTATGTACTGTACAAAGTGCAGTGGTCAGAAGTGTGTCATATATAGAGTGTAGGGTTCAAGTGTGTGTCCTGTACATAGTCCAGGAGTCAGAAGTGTTTAATATTCAGGTAGCAGGGGGCAGAAATGTGTATTGTTCAGAGCGTAGAGGTCAGGAGTGTGTAATGTACAGATTGCAGGGGTCAAGAGTATGTAATGTACAGAATACAGGAGTAAGAAGTGGGCAATGTACAGAGTCCAGGGGCCAGGAGTAAAAGTAACATACAGCCCAGAGAACAGAGTATAGGGGTCATGAGTATGTAACAAATACAGCTTTCTCTCCATTCTCCAGCTGTTTATGTTGGCCTGAGGGAAGCTGTGGAGACAGTGGTTGGTGTTACATGCTGCAGCATGTCTATTGACATCAGGGGCAGTTTCTCTCATATGTAAGACCACACAGCACCCCCCCCCCCTACAAGAAAACCCTGCACCCAGGCAGTTACCCATTTTGCCTCGTCTAGTCACAACCCTGGATTTATGTCCATAGGACCCATCCTTGGATATTGCATGAGCATTAGTTAGCTTGACCTTTTCCATGTTGGAGAATCCACAGAATGCTGAGCATTTGCAATGGTCCCCTGAAAGATTTGGCACCCTGTGAACTCCCTAATTGTGGAACCCAGATTTGCCCCTCTGACACAAACCTACAGACAACTGAAAACAAGGAAATCCAATCATCAGGCAAGAGAGAGTAGCTTGAAAATAGTGGTCAAAGCAGGAGGCTTTAAAGCAGGCTGTAGTTAATATTCAGGATTAAAAATAGGTTTTGCAAAACAAGATGGTAAACTCTATCAGAAGCATCAAGAGGAACCATTTGTTCAGGGACTGATGAGATGGCAGTTACCCGTCCCTACTACCATGACCACATTGTTATCTTTTGGTGCACTTCTAACCTTGGAACCCTACTTTTCAATGGTCCAATACCTATACTGTGTACCCGAGTTCTTTTAGCGGTTCAACACAGTATTACAAGGGTCTGCAATAGGAGGTGTGCAGTTACTAGACTGTTTATTTGCTTTCTGGCAACACCATGGGCAAGCTGGAGCAAGTCAGTCTATATTTCAGCCAGTAGAAGACATGCACCCAGTGGGAAAACAATACAAAATGTCCTAATTAATAAAAACAAATTGAGATATTTTGTAAACACTAGAGTTGAGCGAACCCGAACTGTAAAGTTTGGGTTCGTACCGAACTTTGGGGTGTCCGGGACCCGGACCCGAACCCGGACTTTTCAAAAAAAGTTTGGGTTTGGGGTTCTGGTATTTTATTCCACATGTTGAATAGCTGCCAAGGGCAGCCAATCAACAAGTGTTTCACTGGTTTGCCCTTAGAAGCCATCACAGCCATGCCTACTAATGGCATGGCTGTGATTGGCCAGTGCATCATGTGACCCAGCCTCTATATGGGGCTGGAGTCACCGTGCTGCATGTCATATGCTCTCAGGCTAGTTTAGGGAAAGGATGCTGCTGGCTCTGTGAGGGACAGATTGCAGATATTATAGAACATCTCATCCTGCATTACTGAACGATCTGATTGTGGACTAGGTAGAGATACTAGTACTGCTGCTTTGAGGGACAGATTGCACACCTCATCCTGCTGCACAGAATGATCTGACTGGACTAGGTAGAGTCTACTGCTTGGAGGCACAGATTATTGTTCTAAAATCATCTCCAGGTTCTATAGGGAAAGGTTCCAGCTGTTGCTTTAAGGGACAGATTATTGTTCTAAAATCATCTCCAAGTTCTATAGGGAAAGGTTCCAGCTGTTGCTTTAAGGGAAAGATTATTGTTCTAAAATCATCTCTAAGTTCTATAGGGAAAGGTTCCAGCTGTTGCTTAGAGGGACAGATTATTGTTCTAAAATCATCTCCAAGTTCTATAGAGAAAGGTTCCAGCTGTTGCTTTAAGGGACAGATTATTGTTCTAAAATCATCTCCAAGTTCTATAGGGAAAGGTTCCAGCTGTTGCTTTAACCGCTTGCCGACGGCTGATCGGCAATTGACGGCGACAGAGTGGCTCTGTAACGCGAATCGCCGTCATACAACGGCGGCCGCGATACAGAGCCACTGTGAGCGCGCGCGCGCCGTCGGAGGTGCGCGCGCGCTCACTGTGTTCGGGGGGGGGCCAGGGAGCGGGTGCGGCGGCTTCGATTGCCGCCGGCCACCCGCGATGCCCCCCGGAGTGAAGGACCGGAGGTCCGTGTAAGTAAACACGGACCTCCGCTCTGTGTGAGGGGGAAGGGCTGTGATCACAGCCTTCCTGTACATGAAGGCTGTGACCACTTCCCTTCCCCAGCCAGGGCAGCCCCCCCACAGTAAGAACACGCCCAGGGAACACAGTTAACCCTTAGCGCGCCCACTGCAGGTTAACCCCTTCACTGCCAATGGCATTTACACAGTAATCGGTGCATTTTTATAGCACTGATCGCTGTATAAATGCCAATGGTCCCAAAAAAGTGTCAAAACGTTCCGACATGTCCGCCCCAATATCGCAGTACCGCAAAAAATCGCAGATTGCCGCCATTTTTTGTAAAAAATAAAAAAAATGAAAAACCCCAAAAATGAATTCTCATCATCCGTAAACGCGACCACTTTTGCGCAAACCAATCAATAAACGCCGATTGCGATTTTTTTTATCGCGCCTACTACTCTTAAGTAAAAACCCCAAAAAGTAAAAAAAATAAAAAATGTTTTTTACCGCCGTTAGACGCTAAAAAACGCCATGACGCTATAACCCCGCCTGTACAGCCTTGCAAAACTGTGAAAAAACCCTGGTAACCGTAAATATGTCGCTAGTCACGATATTTTTACGTGGCTAATGACACATTTACGGTAACCGTCACTTCCCCAATTGGACGTCACCCGCGCGATTCCCAATTGACACAAGGGACCCGCACAAGAATGACACCCCCCCGACGGGACCGACCCCTTCC
>BLSH010192566.1:1621383-1639211 GCA_018402905.1 Glandirana rugosa | reverse complement strand
GTCGGCGATCTGCGATTTTTAGCGGTACTGCGATATTTCAGCGGACATGTCTGAACATTTTGACACTTTTTTGAGACCATTGGCATTTATACAGCGATCAGTGCTATAAAAATGCACTGATTATTGTGTAAATGCCATTGGCAGTGAAGGGGTTAACCTGCAGGGGGCGCTCTAAGGGTTAACTGTGTTCCCTGGGCGTGTTCTAACTGTATGGGGGCTGCCCTAACAGGAGAAGGGAAGTGATCACACCTTCCGTGTAGAGGAAGGCTGTGATCACAGCCCTTCCCCCTCTCACAGAACGGAGATCCGTGTTTACTTACACGGACCTCCGTTCTTTCACTCCGGGGGGGGGGGCATCGCGGGTGGCCGGCAGAGATCGACTCTGCGGCACCCGCTCCCTGGCCCTCCCTGGACACAGTGAGCGCGCGGGTGCGCCTCCGGTGGCGCTCGCGCGCTCACTAGGCGCGATCTCGCGGCCACCGTCATATGACGGCGATCCGCGTTACAGAGCCACTTTGCCGCCGTCAAATGCCGATCGGCGGTCGGCAAGTGGTTAATGATGGCTCCCGGGAGATCTATTGTTGCTGGTAGGGGTCTATTGTTCCGAGGGTGGATCTGCTGTTGCTCGGGGGAGGTTTTTAGTTGCTGGGAGTATTTGTTGTTGGAACCAAGGAACAGTGCTCGGAGGCAAGGGGTGACCTGCACCTATTCTCTGAGAAAAAAAGCCCTGCTGAGAGTTATGGAGAGTTATAAACTAGGGGCAACTGGAACTTTTCAGGGGATAGAAGGAGGGGCCAGCTAATATCCTGGCTCATTCCCATTATCTATTGACTTTTACAACTGCTTTAGAGTTTGTGTGTTTTTCTGTGGTTCTATTTTAAGTTCAAGCACACATTTATTCTTGATTCCCTCTCTATTAAAGCAGAGCCATTTGACATAGTTCCTTTCTACTGCTTTCCTACCAGGGAATAGTTTGCTTTTCTCTTTGTTTCGCCTTCTCTTGACTAATGGGAATATCTTTTCATTCTGTTTCAATATTTAGAGAGCCATTTGTGGCGCTTCAGGCTTGATTTGCCTCTCCTTTCATGAAAAATAATGTAACACTGAAACTATGAAATTTATTAAAATGGAAACAACAATATTAAAGGTTGCCGCAATGATATTTTGCTACTTGAAAGCGAATGCTCTGGTTTTTTTTTTTTTACCCCTTACTATGTAGATATGTAAATTGACGTTCCTTTGTCCTCATTGTCACGCCAGTGATTTTACGGCAGATTGTAAATATTTTATCCTATAGCGGCTTATGCTGGCATTTGCTTTTTCAATTACCAGATGCATATTTGTATTTGCTTTGGCACCTACTGGAATTTACCTTAATAATAAAGACTATGGAATCCACATAAATGTAAAGAGAGCCATGACTTTTATAGAATCTGGGGTATAATTGCATTTGAATATTAAGTAGGAGCTACGTGACTGCCATTGATGATCTGCGGGATTAAAATTGTGTTTTCTGGGTTTTTTCATCCTCTTATAGAATTTACAGGTTTTTATGGTATCACTATGTATGGCAAACTTAGACAACATTATAAAAAGCAGAGACATCACCTTACCCACAAAGTGCCGTATAGTCAAAGCTATGGTCTTCCCAGTAGTAACCTATGGCTGTGAAAGTTGGACCTTATGGAAGGCTGAGCACCGAAGAATTGATGCTTTTGGACTATGGTGTTGTAGAAGACTCTTGGAAGTTCCTTGGGCAGCAAGAAGATCAAACCAGTCAATCCTGAAGGAAATCAACCCTGAACATTCACTGGAAGGACAGATCCTGAAACTCAAATACTTTGGGCCACCTAAAGAGAGGACTCATTGGAGAAGACCCTGATGCTGGGAAACATGGAAGAAGAAGAGGACGACAGAAAACAAGATGGATAGATAGCATCATCGAAACAATGAACATGAAGTCAAGCAAGGTCCGGGAGGCAGTGGAGGACAGCTGCCGCGCTATGGTCCATGAGGTCATGAAGAGTTGGACGCTACTAAACGACTGAACAACAACATGGTATCGATCACTAACTGCAATTGAGCACTTTTTTAGTTCAGTCTTTCTCAACTTTATTAATCTGTACCGCTAAGTAATAGCCAGAGTTAGCAGGTACCACTGTCTTGTAGGTTTCCTTAAATTAGAATTCCAACCTAAACCTAACTTAAGCCTCGTACACACGCGCAGCTTGTTGGCCAACTGAACGTCCAACTTTTGTCCAATTTGGCTGTTGGCGGTTGTGTCTAGCATACTGACGGTAGTCAAGTAATCGGCCAAGAAAGCCGAACATAGTGACGTGTTACGAGTGTATAACGAGGATGTTCAGGTGAATGTGATTTGTGAATTAGGAACGCAGGTTTACACGACCAAACACTTCCTAGATTCCGAACATGCGTGTTTGCACCTCCAACTTTTTGTACACACGAGCCAACAATCGGTCAACACCTTGTTGGCCAACAAAAGTTTTCTAGTCTTGTCAGCCAACTTCTGCTGGACCACAATTGGAAATCAGCTGTCGAATCGTGCATACGAACGGTCAGATTATCAGCCAACAGGCTGTTGGACGACTGTTGTTGGCCGATAATCAGACCGTGTGTACGGGCTTTTAGTCCTAAAAATGTCCCCTCCCAACACTAATGCTGATTACCCTGTGTAAAAAATGTATATACAGGGTGGGCCATTTATATGGATACACCTTAATAAAATGGGAATGGTTGGTGATATTAACTTCCTGTTTGTGACACATAGTATATGTGAGGGGGGAAACTTTTCAAGATGGGTGGTGATCATGGCGGCCATTTTGAAGTCGGCCATTTTGAATCCAACTTTTGTTTTTTCAATAGGAAGAGGGTCATGTGACACATCAAACTTATTGGGAATTTCACAAGAAAAACAATGGTGTGCTTGATTTTAACGTAACTTTATTCTTTCATTAGTTATTTACAAGTTTCTGAGCACTTATAAAATGTGTTCAATGTGCTGCCCATTGTGTTGGATTGTCAATGCAACCCTCTTCTCCCACTTTTCACACACTGATAGCAACACCGCAGGAGAAATGCTAGCACAGGCTTCCAGTATCCGTAGTTTCAGGTGCTGCACATCTCGTATCTTCACAGCATAGACAATTGCCTTCAGATGACCCCGAAGATAAAAGTCTAAGGGGGTCAGATTGGGAGACCTTGGGGGCCATTCAACTGGCCCACGACGACCAATCCACTTTCCAGGAAACTGTTCATCTAGGAATGCTCGGACCTGACACCCATAATGTGGTGGTGCACCATCTTGCTGGAACTATGATGTCGGTGATAGGGAATTGCTGGCCATCAAGTCGGCTTTGGAGGAATGGCGGTACCTCCTGGAAGGAGCAGCTCACCCGGTATTGGTTTTACTGACCATAAAAACCATAAAAAAACCATATGCTGTGAAGATACGAGATGTGCAGCACCTGAAACTATGGATACTGGATTGAACTACGGATTTTGTTTGAAAACACAAAAGTTGGATTCAAAATGGCTGACTTCAAAATGGCCGCCATGGTCACCACCCATCTTGAAAAGTTTCCCCCCTCACATATACTAATGTGCCACAAACAGGAAGTTAATATCACCAACCATTCCCATTTTATTAAAGTGTATCCATATAAATGGCCCACCCTGTACAGTACCTACTTTTTTAGACCGCTCTGGCCTGGTAATGTATTCTGGCTCCTCTGTGTTAGTCAATGGCGGCTGCAAGGAAAACGAGGGAGTGTCGACAATGGCTGGGACACGGGAGTCACCGCTCCAGGCTTTCCCAGTTTCTCCATTGTTTAGCGCTATCTCCTCTCCCCTGCAGCTGTTGCTGTCTGACACATGGGATTACTGACCAAAATGGGCTGAAAATAGGTAAGTATAAACATCTTTTTTATACAGGTTAGTTAGCATAGGTGTTAGGAGGGGGAGAGGACTTTTTTAAGACTAGTTAGGTTTACGCTGGAATTCTACTTCTCTCTAATACCCCATTCCTGACCAGGCCATTTTTTGTGAAACGGCACTGCGTTACTTTAATTGACAATTGCGCGGTCGTGCGACGCTGTACCCAAATAAAATTGATGTTCTTTTTCCCACAAATAGAGCTTTCTTTTGGGGGTATTTGATCACCTCTGCAGTTTTATTTTTTGCGCTATAAACAAAACAAGACCGACAATTTTGAAAAAAAAACTGTATTTATTACTTTCTGCTATAAGTTGCATCCAATAAAAAAATGTAAAAATCAATTGTATTTATCAGTTTAGGCCAATGTGTATTCTGCTACATATTTTTGGTAAAAAAAATCCCAATAAGTGTATATAGATTGGTTTGCACAAAAGTTATAGCGTCTACAAACTATGGGATATATTTACAGACTTTTTATTATTTATTTGTTTTTTTTACTAGTAATGGTGGCGATCAGTGATTTTTTTTGTGGGACTGCGATATTGCGGAGGACAAATTGGACACTAAGTGACACCCACTGTACAAATTACACTGTCAGGGAAGGGGTTAACATCAGGTGCGATCGAAGGGTTAAATGTGTTCTCTGTGAGTGTTTTCTTACTGTGTGGGGGATGCAGTGTTGCCAACCTCCCGCAGCATTTTTTACTGGCAAAACATGGAAAATTTACTGGCAGAGCACATTTTTTACTGGCAACCTGAAAAATAACAGAACTCCCATTAAAAACAGACAATTGATATAAGGCCTCATACACACGGACGTTTTTACAGCAATGTTTTTGAGTGTTTTTGCAGCTTAAAAAACGCATCTCCATGTTATTCAATGGCCCCATACACACGCTGATGTTTCTGAGCTGGAGATAGCATCGGCATTTGTGAGCTGAAAGCAGAACCCACGGCCAGCGTGTTCTGAAGCTGCAGCGCTAAAGCGTTTTTGTCGCTGAGCCGGCAAAATGCTCACTAACGTGCATTAACGCTGTGGCGACGTTAACTGGCGTTTTTAGCGCGTTTTCAGGTTGAAAAATAGCAGAGGGATGTCTTTTCAAACAAAACGCGACGTAGCGCTGACGCTCAATAACGTGCATTAACGCCAATGCAAAACGCAGATGGAATCACGTTTTTAACACAGATTTTTTCCTGACGTTACAGCTCATTTTTAAACCTTAAACACAATATAGAAACACTGACAATATCCACATCAAGTAATTTTCCTGGTTTACACTTAAAAAGTCAGCACAGCATGACAAATTATCAGACACTAATATTTATAGACAGTTTGTAAAAATCCCAGATTTTTACAAACTGTCAGTAAATTTACTGGCAGTTGGCAACCCTGTGGGGATGGTTTCACTGTAGGAAGACAGAGATCCGTGTTCCAGCTTAGCAGAAACACAAGATCTCTGTCTTCCTTACTAGCTTAACGGCGATCTGCCTTGTTTACATAGGCAGACCGCCATTCTACCTCTCTCGGAACGATCGCCAAAAAGTCTGCTGGACCCGCTGATTGGCTCCTGCTGTGTCCAAACACAGGGGGAGTGGGGCGCTGGCGGTGCGCATGCATGCCCAAGAGCTTAAGATAAAAAAATCACGTACAGGTACGTGATTTTGCGCTTAAGGGCCAGCCCTGCCACAGTATATGTACATGGGCCGGTCCTTAAGCGGTTATACCGCTCCAAATCTTTTTTTTTTAGTATGTTTGTCATCATGTCTTACCATATAAAGTTTTCTTAAGCAATTTTTTTCTTTGTAACTCTGATGCAAGGTTTCTCACATGGAAATCCTGCCATTACCAGCACTTACCATTTCAGGCTGACAATGCTGAACCACTGCCGCACAATTAGCATCTGCATTGTCAGCCTGCCATGTGCTCTCCTTCGGGTGGATGTTGGGCAATGCATTCCCCTTGCAGAGCTGATAGAGAGCCCAACAGCCAACTGAAGGAGCGTGCATGGCAGGTTAACTCTTCTGTCATTTTCTTAGCCAATCAGTGGGTCCTGGCCATAAATCATTGGACGGGACCCGCTGATCGGCTTGTGCTGTAGGATATGACAGCACAGCCGGGGCAGCCTACCCAGGAATACCAAATCACATACATGTACATGATTTGGCACAGCATGGACCCACCCAGCCATAGGGTAAGTGCAGTGGGAGGTCCTGAACTGGTTAAGAGGAGATATGATCACAATATAGAAATATCCAGAGCTGCTGATAAGGCAGTACAGCCAGCCCTCCTGTACTGGGCCCAGGCACCATCAGTTCAAAAGGGGGGCCCAGGTACCTGCTGAGCAGGAGAGCTGGCTATACTGTCTTACTGCAGAGACCAATCCTCTTCTGCCTAACTCTGCAGCACTGCCAGCTTCTTCTCCTCGTTCTCCCTCTGGTTGCAGTACAGGGGGATTGGTCCTAGCACATGTGCCCCTCCCATCTGCTGTCCTGTGTGCCCCTGTCCCCTGCAGCACTTCGGGCTTCCCTCCTCTTCTCTCCAGCCAGGAGTTGCTGTGGGCCTACAGGGGGATGTTTCAGGATAGAGAGTGGGAAAGGGGCTGTCAAACATGCAATTTACTGGCCCCTTCCTTTCCTGAATGAATACAGTGATCGATAGGTACCAATCACTCCTGTGTCCATTCATCAATGAAGAACAGCAAACTGCATTTACTATGCTTTAGTTTGTGAATGAACAGGAAGCCTTAGAGCATTTTCTATTTAGTCATATGTGCCGCTGAGGCTGCAGAGAAAGGGACTGATTTATTTATATCCTCAGTTACTTTTGGTCGGTGGTGGGGCCCTGTCAAGTAGGCTGTATGGGGCCCAGTGATTTCTAACAGCAGCTCTGGAAATGTCTAAATGATAATTCTAGCATAAGGAAAAAACTATTCAATGTTAAAAATACATGTGGCCACTCAATGAAGTTGGACAAGATGCAGTTTAGCCTTAAACTACGTAAGGGGTTCTTTAGGGTCCTTTCACACCAGCAGATAGTTCGGGTCCACCTGTTCAGGAGAATGGAGCTGTGACAGGTCTGTTTCTGCAAGGGGTGCAGAGACTGTCCTGTCATCCACCGGCTCAGCGGGGATAAACGGATGGATCCCCGCTGAGCAGCGGAGCCCGTCAAAACAGGCTCTGCTCGTGTGAAAGGAGCCTTACTGTTAGAGCGGTAAGGATGTGGAGCTCCCTTCCACAGTTGGTGTTGTCAGCGGGGAGTGTAGATATTTTCAAAAACCTTTTAGATGTGTTCCATAGTGAACACAATGTACAGGGATATGATAAATGGAAGTGACATTAAAAACACACACATAGAAGTGGATGGACCGGTGTCTTTATTCAAACTTACCAACTATTAAATAACCCCCTCTCTATTCCCAGCTGCCTGCTGCTGAGCTGATAAGGCCCGCAGAATCTTTGTTTAATTGCTGGGAGCCATGGCTGGTGTGATTACTGTTTGTGGGGGGCTGTCGGGCAAGCTGTATTGGACCCCAGTGGCGGCCTGTCCATTAGGGGTGCATGGGCGCTGCCCCCCAATCCATGTGTCCAGCCCCTAATCTACATGCAGGGTGTCAGATGCATGGATTTTAATGTTTGTTTGCCCGGTGTCAGGGGTGGCAGCCCCATGACTAAGCTCTGGGGGGCAGAGTGAAATACGTTGGTTGGAGTCCAGGCTGAGGTTGCCACTCTACTCACCATTCCAAGACACCTAGATGTGTGACCTCTAGGGGCCACTCCATCGTTTTCTAAAGTTGGGGGTGGCAGGGATAATAGAAGAAAAGCTCTGGACGGCCGCACTCCTTTTCAAATGCTTTATTGGTCACAAATCCATGCGATACAAGGTGGAGAAGGCTAACGCGTTTCATGTCCCCCTAAGGGCGCTTACTCATAGCTAACATGGCATGGGTAAGAATATATATATATACAATTTCACAAAATGTTGTTTCCAAAATATCTCCAATGAAAGTCTCCAGCTGATGCATTCTCATTAACATGATTGGTTTCCTGGATCTTGCAATCACTCATTCAGGTGCAGCGTGGTGAAGTCCAACAGAGGGCCAGGTATTAGTTGTGTATATTAAAAAAAAATAAAGAAACCAAAAATGTAGAAAAATGAAAATGCAAATAAAGAAATTATTATGTAAAAATAAAACTGAAAATAAAAATAAAAACCAACTGAAGAGAAAAAAATAAATAAAGTTTTTTCATGATTACAGAGGGAGGGAGGGAGACAGATGAGAAACCATCCACTCACACCTCCCAGTATACTATATAATCAGTGGTCGTTAATTTAAAGATAATGAAAAACAGTAATATCAATATTATAGAAGGAAACGAACAACATATCTCAAAACATATACATTCCCATATTTAAAAAAAATACAGATTATAACCATCTAGGGACCCAGTAACGAAAAATCAGGAAATACCCGATACGTTTAAACCTGATATATAACACAATGTATCAAAAAGACGCTAAAGTTGCTATTACTTACCTCAATCAAAGGCATAAGTAGTAGACCAGTGTTTCCCAACCCAGTCCTCAAGGCACACCAACAGGTCATGTTTTCAGGCTCTCTATTATTTTGCACAGGTGATTTGATCAGTTTCACTGCCTTAGTAATTACCACAGCTGTTTCATCTGAGGGAAATCCTGAAAACATGACCTGTTGGTGCGCCTTGAGGACTGGGTTGGGAAACACTGTAGTAGACAACACTACAACCAATGGGTCCTCATGAAGAGGCGCCCCATTGAGATGTATGAATAACTTCTAGTTTAGTATAAATTCAAAATATTATGCAGGGTCCCTAGATAGGTAATCAATCTCCATTCACCATATCTCAGTCGAACTGCTCACTACGTGGATTGGAGGTGTCATGGGTGAACAAGATGACCGGAGGAGCATAAAAAAATATATACATATACATATTTTTTTTTCGGGGGGGGGCAGGGGTAGTGGGTGTGGGGGTGTTAAATGGTTTATTTACCACCCCCCAAAAGATGGAGCACCAGCCGTCCCTATTGGACCCCAAGATTTCTAATGGCAGCCCTGCTTGATGGATAGCATGAGAACCAACCGATGTGACAGGTTCTCTTTGATCTACCATAGAAGCCTAATCTCCTTTTCCAAAACGCCTGGCTAAGCCCTACATTTAGCAGCAAATAACTGTATAGATGTTTTTATGTTTAGCACTTCTCTGCCACAAAAGCATCATGACTTGGATGTAACTTTTTCAATATGTACAAATGTTCATAACTTTGCGTTCCTAGTTATTTATCAAGCAGAGTCTGATGAAAGACTTATAAGAAACTCATCCATATTTAATAGGATGCGCTGGGCAATAACACTCACCGAGTGAAATGTAATCAGGTCCTCAGAGCAGCTAAGATGATGTGTTCGAGTGCGCTCTTCATATCTCTGTTCTTTGGAATATATTATATTTATAATTGAAATAATTTCTGTTAAAACTTAAAAGTATTCTAACGGGCTATATTATGATAATGATGACATTATCTCTTGTCTTCATGAAATAGATTGATTTGGGGGCCAGAGATAAAGTTACTCATTTCAATCAGGAGATCATTGCGCCTGATGATATAACATTTCCCTCTAAATATTCACTGTTTGGATGGCAAGAGCTCCGGAGCCGCTCTTTAAAGGGGAGCTCTTGCTTATACTATGCTCTCTTCACAGTTAAGAACTTTCTTGGATACTTCTTTGTTGTGTACTAATTGTTCTGCTTCAAATGCCGCATTATGCGTTGGACATACCTCCTTAGACCCACTCCGTCCAGACAGTATGATCTCCTGCTGATTTTGCAGCATCCACAGGCAGCGTAACTCTTCAATAGGGCACAGAAGTTCAATCCCATTGCAATTTTACTTTAATAATAATAATAATTGCAGTACAGAAAATATTTTTACAGTAGTTTAAAGTGTAAGAATAAATGAGCTCCTGGAGCCCAGTCTCTGCAGCCCCAGTCCTGTTGTGATGAAATGCGTAGGATGGAGCGGCGCGTTCATGTCATGGTGCCTTGCCGTGCCTTACCAGGATTGACAGCGGGCGCCATTGTTTTCCTGCCAGATGTTTTTTTGAGATATGTTTGCCAGGCCTGCCTTTAATTAGGGGGTCCTGGCTATACAGTAAGCGTACATCTTTTCCATATGTCGGTGGTCAGCCTCTATGGTGAAGGGAGTTTGCTTTGTTTCACCTTGTGGCAAGAAGAATATCACATTATGCCTCTTTATTAAGGACTATTCATTTGCACTTGGGACTATACACTTTTTTCAATTTTTATGTTCTGATAATGGTTTGTAGAGCAGCACTCTTAAAATACTTAAGCAATACTTAAAAAATGAACACTGACTAAGGGACCATGGAAGAGGTGGGAAGGGTCTAGCTAGGACTAAACCAACTAGCACTAAACAGGAGGGGAAAAAAAATCACCAAAATCACATTAATAAACAAGTTGTAGTGGCCAAAACCGCCACTAGATGTAAAAATACTACATGAAAGTGGTAAGGTTACCAGATTTTCAAAAAGAAATACAGGGACACCCTTACACCTACTTTTAATTGCGGTGGGGCAGTGGAAGGGTGAGGGTAATAACGACATGCAAAGCACGCCACACTACATGTGTGGGGTGTGCCCGAATTGTACTCAGTGGGAGGGGCACCTGAGCCTATTTTGTTCTGGGTCAAGAGTGCCGGCCCAGGTGTGTATTGCAGGTCCCCATCACAAGCAAGGGCAAGGCACCAAACAATCCATATTGTTACCTCCAGCAACAAAGTCCACACAATTAGAAGGGGGAAGGACTGTGAAGACCATGTAATATTAATAATTCTGGATACAGCCCAGAGAAGACACACCCCTCCCCTCCCACCTCCTGCTCCAGGCCAATCACAGAAATGTTGCAAAGATGGATCACCCTGGTGCCGCCCAGGCTGGGGCTACCATTACTAAAGCTGGAAAGAAATCCGGGACACATTCTTTTAACCAGAGATGAAAACATGAAAGTGGTAAGGTTACCAGATTTTCAAAAGGAAATTCAGGGACACCCTACACCTACTTTTAATTGGGTTGGGGCAGTGGAAGGATGAGGATAATAACGACATGCAAAGCATGCCACACTACATGTGTGGGGTGTGCCCAAATTGTACTCAGTGGGAGGGGCACCTGAGCCCCTCCTTGTTCTGGGTCAAGAGTGCAGGTCCGGGTGTGTATTGCAGGTCACCATCACAAGCAAGGGCAAGGCACCAAACAATCCATTTTGTTACCTCCAGCAACAAAGTCCATACAAGTCGAAAGGGGAAGGACTGGGAAGACCATGTAATATTAATAATTCTGGATACAGCCCGGAGAAGACACACTCCTCCCCTCCCACCTCCTGCTCCAGGCCAATCACAGAAATGTTGCGAAGATGGGTCACCTCCCAGGCTGGGGCTACCATTACTAAAGCTGGAAAGAAATCCAGCAAACATTCTTTTAACCAGAGATGAAAACAAGGACATTTTTTTTTCCAGGAAATACTCCCCTAAAATCAGGGACTAAAACCCTAAAACCAAGGGATGTCTAGTCACTCTAACTGACTAAGATTTCAGGACACATTTTGGGGGTGTCTAACCCCTTCTTCTCAATCCAAGCAACCCTAAAGAGTATATTTTAATACAACATAAAGTGGGTAGACACCCCCGCCCCACCAAAAGATTATCCTGAAAATGTAACCATTAGGCCTCATACACACGTGCGTTTTTTGACGCCACGTTAATGGGCATTTTTTGCAGCTCTCCATGTTATTCAATGGCCCTCTAAAAACCCCAGCGAGCAGTAGAGGGCGTCGGCGTTAGTGAGCTGTTTCAAGAACGCAGGACCAATGCGTTCTGAGGCTGTAGCGTTTTGGCGTTTTTTGACGCCAATCGGCAAAACGTTCACTAAAGCCGCACCGGCGTTAACCGGCGTCTTTTGACGCCGCCGTTTCTAGGTTGAAAAATAGCAGAGGACTTATTTTTTTTTAAAAACGCCTATTGACGCCGACGCTCACTAACGCCAATGCAAAACGCCGGTAAAAACAATTTTTTCCAAAACGTCGGACCCGACGTTTTGCCTATTTGTTCACAGACACCCGTGTGTATGAGGCCTTAGTGTAAAACAGTACTCAACTGTGTTGTTGCTGTGTTTACATATGACCAGTGGCCACATCACCGCTTTCTTCACCCATTTGCTTATGTGGCCAGTGAGGTATATATTTTTGTATGTTTGTCTAAAAATTGAAATTCAATAAAAGAGAAATTGTACACAAAAGTTTGGTGTTCATCTAAACGGCCAAACAGCCAAAGTTTGGACCAAACTTCTGTTCATCCCATTAATAGATGGCACTGATAGGCAGCACTGATGAGGAGGTACTGTGAGTCATTACTGATGGGGACTGATTGGCATCATTGAAGGGCACTGACAGGCTGCATTGATGGGCACTGATTGGCACTTTGATGGGCACTGATCGGCACTTTGGTGGGCACTTACTGGCACTTTGGTGGGCACTGGCTGGCAGCTAATGGGCAGTGATTGGCATTGGGGTGGGCACCTCTGATGGGGGCTGATCTGATAATGTGCTGATTATCAGCACAACCCCCCCCCCCGACAGGATCGGCTCTCTCTACCAGCGCAAACTGAGGAAAGCCGCACTTCCTGGTTCACGCTGCGATCAGCTGTGATTGGTCACAGCTGTTCATGTGGTAAAACGCCTCCGTCAGAGGCTCTTTACCACAATCGGAGTTGCAGTGTGTCAGACTGACACACCACACCTCCGAACGCAGTGCTGTGCACCCCCGCGGGCGCTCGTTCGTGGGTTATCTTGCTGGACGCCATATGACGTCCAGTCAGGATAACAAAACCACCACCTGGCCGTCATTCTGCTATAGGCCGGGCGGGAAGTGGTTAAAGAAAACAGGGACCCAACCAGGTTGTAAAGGCAAACCTAATATATTTTCACCCAATATGGCTGGTAACCAGGCAAGCATAACATGGATTAACAATACTAATTACACATTTTAGCATATAACGTAATTAACAGCAAGGGCTAGGCATGAGATGACATTTGGTGCCCATATCAGCATAAACATTAGCAAGTACACCTCAGGTGCAGCAGTGAGCAGTAGTAAAGTTGAATCTACTGAGTGATGGAACTATACTGCCAGAGTGCATTTATATCAGTAATGTTATTCCTGGACAATTTAATAAAACATCCTCTCTCCTCAACTCCTTCTGCACAGTGCCTATTGGGATCTGTAGTATAATAATTATAGTGTAGCCATTATATGGCTGCCATTTCAAACTATAACTCTCAGCATTATTAATGCTCTTCATAAAAGTCTATTGGCATGCTTGGCTTTAGCTCTCCCCCTGCCGACCAGAAGAAGACAGTGCAGCATAACATTAATATCACAGTAGGGAGAGAGGCAAAAAAAGAGCAATGTTGCCTTCTTCATGTTGTTGTAGCCCACCCCATGCTACATACTCCCCCCACTAAAACTCTTTGGTCCCCAAAGATGGGGTGAAGTTTTTTAAGCACATAGGGATTTATTTACTAAAGTTGGAGAGTGCAAAATCAGGCTCACTCCTGCTTAGTAACTAATCAGCCTCTAAGGAGAAGTCTGTACAAAAAATCTGTTAAAGAAAAAAAAAGATAAACCAGTTTAATGCTTTACCTAGATTAGTGTAGGAGTCAGTGTTAGTGCCAGATAGTGACAGTGTGTCAGTTAGTAGAAGTGTAGATTTCAGTGCCAGTTAGTGGCAGTGTAGGTGTCAGTTAGTGGCAGTGTGTCAGTGTCATTGTCAGTGTCAGTATAAGTGTCATTTAGTGTTCATGTCAAGTATTGGCAGCTTTAGTTTCAGTTTGTTTTAGATAAGAAGAAAAGGGTTTTATATTTATTGTCAGTACAAGTGTTAATGTCAGGAAAATAAAGGAAATATGTACTTTTGTTTCTTGACCCTGCTACGGGTTCAGAGAACAAATCATACACATATGTAGTATCACTGTGATCATCAGCAGTGGAATTTATTTTGCAGCGTTTTTTTTGTTGGTGATACATGGGAATGGCACATAAATATAAAGGTACATTAACCACTTGCCGACCGCCGATCGGCATCTGACGGCGGCAAAGTGGCTCTGTAAGGCGAAACGCTGTCCTACGACGGCGGCTGCCAGATGTGTCCGGGGAGGGCCAGGGAGCGGGTGCGGCGGAGTCAATCTCCGACGGCCACCCGCGATGCCCCCCCCGGAGTGAAAGAACGGAGGTCCGTGTAAGTAAACACGGACCTCCGTTCTGTGAGAGGGGGAAGGGCTGTGATCACAGCCTTCCTCTACACGGAAGGTGTGATCACTTCCCTTCTCCTGTTAGGTCAGCCCCCATACAGTAAGAACACGCCCAGGGAACACAGTTAACCCTTAGAGCGCCCCCTGCAGGTTAACCCCTTCACTGTCAATGGCATTTACACAGTAATCAGTGCATTTTTATAGCACTGATCGCTGTATAAATGCCAATGGTCCCAAAAAGTGTCAAAATGGTCCGACATGTCCGCTGAAATATCGCAGTACCGATAAAAATCGCAGATCGCCGCCATTACTAGTAAAAAATAAAAAAAAATAAAAACCCCCAAAAATGAATTCTCATCATCCGTAAACGCGACCACTTTTGCGCAAACCAATCAATAAACGTCAATTGCAATTTTTTTTTATCACAATTATGAGGAAGAATATAAATCGGCCAAAACCGATGAAAAAAATGTTTTTTTTATATTTTTTTTTTGGATTTGTATTTTAGCAAAAAGTAAGAAATTTGGGTTTTTTTTTTTGCAAAATTGTCGCTCTTCTTTTGTTTATAGCGGCGATCAGAAATGACGCAGCGGTGATCAAATACCACCAAAAGAAAGCCCGATTTGTGGGAAAAAAAGGACGCAAATTTCGTTTGGATACAATGTCGCATGACCGCGCAATTGTCAGTTAAAGCGACGCAGCGCCGAATCGCAAAAAGGGCTCCGGTCCTAAAGTGTGAAATCCTTCCGGGGCTGAAGTGGTTAAAAATGTGTTTTTTTTTTTTACTATTTTAGGCCAGTTTTTCATTGGTAATAATAATATTAATAATAATAAAAAATAGGAGATATACAATAACATCTACCTCTAAATGAAAGCCCAATCGGACCTGAAAAAAACGCAGTATAATCCCTCTGGATACACAAAGCAGTTGCGATGGTAAGTGCAGTATTACTAATACTTGTTAAGGTTGGGCTTGGGCGTTAAGGTGTGTTTTCACCCTGGTCATGAAGGAGTTTGGAAAAGGTGGAATATTCCTTTAACAAAAAACATCAGCCAGTGATTGGACCATTGGCCTCTAGCCTATCTTTATAAACCACATAAATCCAGGGGATATCTTTTCTTTGGAGTTTTCTCATTGCTCTGTATGCAAGTTCAGTCCACAGACTCTCGAAAAACAGTCACCCATTACTTTAAATAAGTAATATTGTTGCTCTGCGAGATATTATGCTAGCGGAAGGTGCGTGCTCAGCATAGACAAGCGGCTCTCCGCTGGTAAGATCCTGCTATTATCATCCCCCCATTAAAATGCTGGCGGAGTTTACATTGAATAGATAGGAACAGCGGTAGAAGCCCCTTCAACATTTATGCACGGCGTACGTCAGGAGCCACCTTCCAGTTACCTGAGCAGCGATAATTCATGAATTCATTTAAACATCTCCTCAGCATCTGCAACCGGTGAACTCCCGACCACAGATTGCTGTGAATATGTTTACTCGAATGTGTTATGAATGATAATCACTTTTTTATTTGTATGCATTTTTACATGCCATGTGCCTCTGTATTTTATCATACAAAACCAGCTGAGTACTTTGGAGCACTTGGGGGTAATCAGGCATCTGCTAATGATCACAGAACTATCTATGTGCAATGTATAAAAAGTATTTACCATTAAAAGTACTTTAAAATATATATATTTTATATATACAGTTGTGCTCATAGGTTTCCCTGGCAGAATTTTTGATTTCTTGGCCATTTTTCAGAGAATATGAATGAGAACACAAAAACATTTCTTTCACTCATGGTTAGTGTTTGGCTGAAGCCGATTATTATCAATCAACTGTGTTTACTCTTTTTATATCATAATGACAACAGAAACTCCCCAAATCACCCTGATCAAAAGTTTACATACCCTGGTGATTTTGGCCTGATAACATGGACACAAAGGGGTTTGAATGGCTATTAAAGGTAACCATCCTCACCTGTGATCTGTTTGCTTGTAATTAGTGTGTGTGTATATAAAAGGTCAATGAGTTTCTGGACTCCTGACAGACCCTTGCATCATTTATTCAGTGCTGCACTGACGTTTCTAGATTCTGAGTCATGGGGAAAGCAAAATAATTGTCAAAGGATCTGCGGGAAAAGGTAGTTGAACTGTATAAAACAGGAAAGGGATATAAAAATATATTGAAGGAATTGAGAATGCCAATCAGCAGTGTTCGAACTCTAATCAAGAAGTGGAAAATGAGGGGTTCTGTTAAAACCAAAACATGGTTAGGTAGACCAACTAAAATTTCAGCCACAACTGCCAGGAAAATTGTTCAGGATGCAATGAAAAACCCACAAATAACTACAGGTTATGTCATTGTTTGCTGGGTTTTTTTGCCTTCCTCTGGATCAACTGTGGGTGAAGGATTGTATATGGGATAGTATGGTTATATACAATTTTTCTTTTTTTTTGTTGAACTAGATGGACATGTGTCTTTTTGTCAACCTGACTAACCATATAACTATATACAGGTGAAATACAGGACATGTGGTGTGGCTGTTTCAAGATGCACAATAAGGAGGCACTTGAAGAAAGATGGGCTGCATGGTCAAGTCACCAGAGGAAAGCTATTACTACGCAAATGCCACAAAGTATCCCGCTTACAATACGCCAAACAGCACAGAGACAAGCCTCAAACCTTCTGGCACAAAGTCGTTTGGAATGATGAGACCAAAATTGAGATTTTTGTCCACAATCACAAACGCTACATTTAGAGAGGAGTCAACAAGGCCTGTGAAACACTGAGGGGGATTGCTAATGTTTTTAGGGATGTGTGAGCTAAAAAGGCACATGAAATTTGGTCAAAATTGATGGCAAGATGAATGCAGTGTTATCAAAAAATACTGGAGGAACATTTGCATTCATCAGCCAGGAAGCTGTGCATGGGATGTACTTGGACATTCCAACATAACCATGATCCAAAACACAAGGCCAAGTCAACCTGTCATTAGTTACAGCAGAATAAAGTGAAGGTTCTGGAGTAGAGTTGAGCAGACACCTGGATGTTCGGGTTCGGCGGGTCCGGCCGAACTTTGCGAAAAAGTTCGGGTTCGGTACCGAACTTGACCCGAACTTGACCCCGGACCCCATTGAAGTCAATGGGGACCCAAATTTTTGGCACAAAAATGGCTGTAAAAAAGTCCTGGCAAGTGTTAGAGGGCTGCAACAAGTGCCCTACAAAAAAATGGGGATAGGGAAAATAACTTAAAGTCAAATAAAAAAAATAAAAATGTGAAGGGGGGGTGGATGTGGAGTAGGAGCCTAGAAGTTGACTAGGCCGTGACCGTGGCAGTGTAGGTGGAAGTGGAGAACTAGGAGATGATTATAGAACAATAATCTGTCCCTTACAGGAGCAGCAGGAACCTCTCCCTTTAGAACTAGGAGATGATTATAGAACAATAATCTGTCCCTTACAGCAGCAGCTGGAACATGGCCCTAAAGGAATAGGCGATAATTTTTGCACAATAATCTGTCC